>MIQA02023779.1:0-58227 GCA_001887855.2 Sclerospora graminicola
TGGTTCTCACGGTTCGAAAGTAGGTACTTTGTAGGTAGGCAAAACTAGCCTATCAGTGCGTATCTACGACTTTCCAACCGTGAGAACCTTTTACATTCAGCAAGTGTGCACAGACTCGATTTAAGCCAATGATGTAAAAGAAACTCGTATTTTGTGTGGATTAGATCCGTACTATACAATTTGAGGTTCGACACAGTGTATAATACAGTATTAATACAGTATTAATACAAAATTACCGTAAAAGTCGGGCTAAGTGGGACACACGGAACCCCAGTCACAAAAACATAATTTAACGGTAATTCACCGGTCATCTGATAGTCCACAACATGTCCTATGATAGGACATGTTGTGGACTATCACAAAACCAGATGACCGGTGCTTATTACTGCCGTAGTAACCCATTAGAACGGATAAAAAGAGAGGGAAGCCCATCCATCGACAAAAAGAGGATGAAGGGCATGCATTTTAGCGGAGGCAGTTCACTTGTGGTGAAATTGTGCGTTGAAAAAGGTTATCAATACCAATCTGCATATCTTAATATTTAATGTTGTTTGAATGAAGTGATTTGTCCTTCCTAAGTAGAATTAAAGTGTTGTTTAAAGTAGTGAGTGATATCAAACAGATGAAATGATAAACACATATATATGTGTTTATCATTTCATCTTACCTCTTGTAATAATTAGGCTTAATACTCTATAAAAGCTATTTCTTAGGGTGTCCTAGGGGTGTAAAATGGGTTTACACTTCAAACCTTACAGTCGATTCCTGTCTATCTAAAAAAAAAAAAATACGTTAAATACGTATGTATTTTAATGCTGTATAATACGTCTGTATAATACAGTGTATTATACAGACGTTTGATACACACGGATCTATAATCATGACTCGGTACAGTTATCTTCTATCTTTAACTAAGTCCGATTGGGTGAATCCAAGCAAAAATCAGCCAATCAAAAATACCTACAACTTCTCGTTTTTGCCTTCAGCGATTCTCGCTGAAGGCAAACGTGTGAAAAAAAGGGCTTTGTAGGCAAACCGAAGGTATGCTCTGATTGGTCAGTTTTGCCTACAAAGTACCTACCTCCGAACCGTGAGAACCACTAGTATTAATACAAAACTGGGCGCCTTTATAATCACCCCAAAACCATAGACTCACCCCCAATATACAGTAAAACCCATGATAGGTTCGAAATGGTACAATGTGCCGTCAAAGTATACTAGTACAAAAGTACACAGAAGTCACTGTTATCTCATTACCTTTTCAACGTCAACTATCATTGTGAACACATTGAACAGAAGATGTCTTTATTTTACCATTTACTTGATCAGATCACTGGAGTCGTCGGTTGCTTTGCTTTTTTTCGAAGATGCCGATTGACCCATTTATTTCCTATTGGAGCCGACTATTTCGTGCATTTTGAGCCACTTGTATTCTCGTTGTGCAACCGCTTTCTACTCTGTAGGGTCATAGAGCTGGTGAATTGTTTCCGTTGTAAAACCGCTTGCCTTGCTTGCAGATGTCGTTGTTGCATCGCACTGGAATGTTTCGTGCCGCACGCATCCAAAGAAATTTGCGATAAAAAAATCCGTCGATGGACGATCGTCATCACGGTATTTTGAGCCCTGTAAAAGTTTGTTTAGTTGCCGTGAAATATAAAGCCCTCTGTAAAATCGTACAGAGAGATGTAGCTTTGGGGTGACACCTGCTGCATCTTTAATGATATCTATTGCGAAATTCAAGAGAGAATTTCTAAAGTACTTAAGTATATGCAGGGTTACAAATGGTACAGTAGTATAAGCCTCCGTTGACGCAAAATTTATGCGCGTTAAGTCAATAGAGATATGGAATGTGAAATTACCGTTAATAAAAATCGGAGGTGCTTACCTATGAATTGATCGTTCAAAACAACTTTTGATCATGTTTTGTTCTCTATTGGCTGCTGTACCATCATATTCGGACCTATCATGGGTTTTACTATATATTGGGGTGAGTCTATGGTTTTGGGGGTGATTATAAAGGCGCCCAAAACATAAATATTCTTCGACTTTAATGGTACTACACCGGTCATCGTTCAGTTGTGGTAAAATTATGAATAAAAAAGTTATCAGTACAAATCATTGCTTTAAATTTTGCGTCATCGTCTTAATATTTTATGTTGTTTGAATGAAGTGATTTGTCCTTCCTAAGAACTTCGAAGAAGAATATGTTTTAAAAGTAGTGAGTGATATTAAACATTATGTGTTTATCATATCATGTAATACTTAGGCCCAATACTCTAAAAAAGGTATTTCTGCGCTAGTTTAGGGTGGCTTAGGGCTGTAGAATTGGCTGACGCTTCAATCATTACAATCGATTCCTGTCTATCTAGCAAGAAAAGAAAAAAATATACGTTAATACGTATAAAATACAATGTATTTTAAATGCTGTATAATACGTCTGTGTTTTATACAGACGTTTGATACATACGGATCTATACACAGTAGGCAAGACTGAAAAAGGTGTGCAAAAGAAGAGTGCAATCCCCCGAAAATTCAATATTTTCTCCAACAGAAGGATAACACGTTCGAATCATTCGAGAGTCAACGAGCTGAAGCTACATGATCAAGAAACAGTATCGGTGGAAGTGATGACTTTGTAGACACTGCTCCTCCATCGCTCCGTATAAATAGCAGCAGTAAGATTGTAACGCCAAAACCAACTAGACGTGTCTAAACAAATGCATGAATCACACGTTAGGGAATACCTTGTGTAGGAAAATGTAGATTACCGCGTGAGTGTCCTTAGCTCTACGTAAAACAAATAAACACCGATTAGTGCGTTCAGATGCCTTCTTGTAGTGTAGCGCCTTCCCTATCGATTAGTATAGGGCTTGTCTATCGGATATATGCGCCGATTCCACTTAAAGGTCGTGCGTGCTAGTGCAGGACGTGAGGGAGTTGCTCAGGAGGTAAGTGCTCGATGTTCGGTTTACTCGACAAAAATGAAAGTATATATTATGTAAAAATTAAGTGTAGTCTTGGCTAAAATACTACTTAACCTAAAATTCACAATATGCAAGAAACCATGATAAACTCGTTAGCATGAATTTAAACGTCAGTTTTCATCATAGATCACATCATCCAAAATTCCAACACTCCTTCCGAGAGTACCGGGGCTTCGTGCACAAGACACATTGACGTAAGCGTAAAAAATGTATATCCAGCAGTAGCTCAATGACACCATAAACGTAATATACCATTTACTTCAGTCCAATCTGTTCGAATAATTCCTTGATTTCTTGGTGCATGCAATGTCTTCGCAAGCAAATCTGCAACCATACTTCCACTGGATACATGTTCTGGCTCCACAATTCCTCTCTTCGCGAAATCCTTTAAAACTTCAACTATATATCGATATGCTTGGCACTTGCTGTGCTAGCTTCGTTCTTGAGCTACTTGATCGCGGCTTGGTTGTCGATCTTCAATACTATAGGTGTCTTCGTTTTAAATCCAATTTCTTGAACGACACCTTCAATCCCAACGCCTCTCGTCCACCTGCAGCGGCCGCGACAAACTCTGCCTCTGCAGTCGATAAAGCAACAGATCCTTGTTTCTTGCAATTCCATCCTGCTATAACTCCACTCACAAAAAAATCACGTTTGCGCAGACACTTTTGCGATCTTCGCGGTCAGCTGCATAGTCAGCATCACTATAACTCACAATCCGCAATGGTAGTCTTAGATCGTTATCTCCACGTAAATGCAACTTTAACTTCTTGCTTCCTTTCAAATATCTCGCTATTCGTTTCGCAACTTTAAAATCACTCAAACTCGGCGCATGCGTATGCCTTGTTGCACGATGCACGGCAAATGAGATATCCGGGCGAGAAACTCGTGAAATCCACAGTAAACTTCCAACGAGGGACTGAAAATCTTTTATTGTAGGCGTATTTCCACGTGATACAGTCGGTAAAAATTCATTTAATTCTTTCGTGTCTTCCAGGCTCGTAACATGTGTTCTAACTTCGTTTGCCTCCTGCAAACCATGCTTTTCAAGCATCTCAACGATGGATCCCTCTTGGTTTATGGTGTATCCATCTGTAGCCCCCCCAAAAAAAATTCTCATACCAAGGGACTTCTCCTCGTTACCCATAAATCCAGTATCTGCATGTCCTTGAAAAAATCATCCCCAAGTTTTTGTAATATATCATCAACATATACTTCAACCACTATTGTTCCTTTGTCATCAATCCTCACAAAAACGCAAGTGTCCGTTAAACACTGGGAAAAATTCATCTTTTTTACCAGGGTTTCACATAACAATCCATACCACAGCCTTCAGCCTGCTTCAGACCATAGAGATTTCTTTTTAGTTTGAGCATCAGCTCTTTAGAACTCGTAACATCCAATCTTTTCAATGTGTCATTCGAGATTTTCATGCCTTGAGGAATTTGCAGGTAAATGTCGTACTCTTTTTCCGTAGCCGCCTTCTGGTAAGCGCTCGGTACGTCTTCGTGCCTAGCGGGCACATTCTACACAATCGACAATATTAAAATAGCCTTCATGTTATTTATTTCCATCACCGTTGAAAACGTAAAATATAATTTTCTCCATAAATCTGTTTGTCACCGCGAGCTACCAACCGTGCTTTATATCGCTCCATCGTGCCATCGTTCTTCAATTTGGTTTTATAAACCCACTTAGTCGGCAATGTCTTCACTTCATTCGTTTTTTCATCAATTCCCAAGTTTGCAAATTTTCCAGGGCTTTTAACTCTGCCCTTTCGGCCGTTTTCCACTTCTCGGATTGGCTACCCTTATGAGCTTCGAAATAGCTCTTCGGATCCGGTGTTCCAGCAATTTTTCCACTATCCTTCTTCACATCGCAAACTGCAAACGCAAAAAATAAATTTTCACTACTTGTAGCATTCGGTTCGTCATTATCATTCGAGAGGTTTTTCTACACTCGTTCCACACTGTTTTCGTCTTCTTCCAGTTCAATCAACGTCTGAGTTTTTTTATCTTCCTCGTTGACTTCTTTTGCGGTAAAAATTGCCTTGGTTTCTTCTCTCAAATTTTTTTCACTTTCTCCTTCGAAGCTGTATTGTCTCTACAGTTTCCCTGACATATTTCTACGTCTTCATTCATCATACGTGACAGCTTTTCGTTTTCTCTTTCACCCAACGTTTCCATGTGATACATGTCCCTGGTAGTCGTTACTACTCTATCCTTCAAAAGTAACACCTTGTAGCCTTTTTGTCTCGTCGTTCTTTCCAAGAATTAACGCCTTCTCAGCGTGTTTACCAAGTAATTTATTCTGCGCTTCGCGCCAGACCATACACGGCGATCCAAAAATCACAATAGCCTTCTTTTTCGTTTAGACTTCAATGGGTGACATCTTCCGTATGTTTGCACGCGTCGGACTTCGATTTAGAATGCAGCTTGTATATTCTGCTGCCTCGGACCAAAATGTTAACGGAACTTCAGATCCAAAGATCATACATCTGATCATATTAAAAATCGTTCCGCCTTTCCGTTTGATGCTGGGTTACCCGCTTCGGTAATCTGCCTTCTGACCCTAGTCCGTTTACAAAACAGATTCACATTCTCCACGGCCATCAGCTCGTAAAACGTGAACTCGACACTTAAATTCTCCTTCAAACCATGCCAAAAAATGTTCAAACTTTTTGTGGCTTGATCCTTAGACTTCGCAGGAAATACACGTACGTAATTCGGGAAATGATCCACAAACACAATTAAGTATCTATTTCTACGTCGATCCCTTGGCGTAATTGGCCCTTTTAAGTCGCTGCGGATAACGCCACGATTCTGTCTATCGGTGCGTTCTGCCCGCTATCCTGCTTTGGTTGCTTTGTTCGCGTTGCCTTGCTTGGCACAGATTAAGCAATTCGGTCTTCGCTTGTCTGTCAGTTTGATTCCAGATGCTGGATCCTTGGCTAATCTCTCGACTGTGTCGTAAGATAGATGCCCTAATCGTAAGTGAAAGTGATGCAATGATCCCTCCTGCGGATCATCACACTCGCTATTCTCCATGGTTGTCATTATCATGTTCGAAATTTTTTCACACACACTCAAAATTTTCGCCAAACTTAGCCTGCCGTAAATACATATCCAGTCACTTCCACGTCAAATAGTGTGTCATTTTCATGCATCGTTTTTATCTTTTTGCCAGTATCTTTCAACGTGCATCCCCTTTTCTTCAAATTTCCAAGTGAGATGAGATTCTTCGCTAGTTTCGGCGCGTAGTACGCTTCTGTGAGCAGTATAGTCAAACATTTGCTCTTCAAACGCACTTTTCCAACTTTCGTGGCGTTTAACTTTGCTTCATCAGGTAACAATAGATCTTCATTATCACCACAGTCCCTAGAATCTTCTAAAAAATATCCACTGGATACAAGATGCCGACTGGCACCACAATCAATTATCCAAATGTCTTCATCGACCATTATGTCCTTCTTCAGCATCTTTTGCAATTTTTATCCACACTCAATTGTCGATAATACGAAATTCTTTTCGCCATTTTCATCTCCTTTCGACCTTGGTTTACGTTCAAATTGCTTGCTTTGGTTTTTTTCGATCCCCTTGTCGACAATACTTCTGCGTATGACCATCCATGCAACAGGAGAAACACGTTCGTTTCTTCTTTCTCTCACCCACAAAATTCACAACATTTCTTGCTTATTTCTTCATTTTCACTGCATCATCCACCAACTCTTGCGCCCCCGCAATGAGTTCTTGTGCGTGCAATATGAAGTCAATACGTTGTGGGTTATAACGTATCATTAGCCCCATTTTCAATCCAGGTGCTGTGTACTTGACAATATTCTTCACAATCAAACGCTCGTGAGATCCACTCTCGCGCGCTAAAGCCACCAAGTATAGGAAATGTTGGGTCCATAACCTCCAAACATCCTTTTCTTGTGCAAATAATGTTGTTGCTGGTTGATGCGTGATATTTACTTTAAATACGTGATATAATTGATCCAGCACGTAATATAATTCTTGGGATATCTTCCACCAATTCATAATGTTTGCTTGAAAATAACTTGCTGCTACGCCTTCCAGGTGTTCACTCAACTTATTTATTTTGAGACGCTCTGTCCACACAAAACCAGACGACAGTTGTGCGACATCAACTGTCTCATAAACAGGTAGGCCCACTGCCTGAAACCTGCTCCCAATCCAGGATAAATTTCTTCTCCCGTAAAAATTTAAATCGTCAATTTAGATTACGGCACACGTTCTGTCTTTCTTGATTGCCAAACATTCTTGCCGCTCCTTGATCATTCCTTCCTGGTGCTTGCCATTGCGCACCACGTTCAATGCCGTTATCTCGACCCAAATCCTCCATAGTTATTCTTTTGCCAAAAGGACCGTTGTTTTCACTGCTTCTTTAATTATGCTATCGTGACCAGATCCTTTAGACTTGGGTGAGATGATAGAGGCACAATCTTGTAATTTCTTCTCCTCCATGGCCTCAATTTTATTCTCCAACCGCTTGATATACTCCATCATAGCAGCCATATCCACTCTTTGTTCAGTCATTTTTCCACTTAGTTAATTACGTAACCACGAAAAATAAACGAAGGAGATAAACCAATTTCTCCTTTGGCACAGGGGACTTCCACCGAGATTCGTACTTAAAACAAAAACTTTTGTAAACTTCGAAAACTTAAAAATCCAGTCTTGAGCCCTGCCACCTTGGGCTCATAACCTGTAGGAAAATGTAGATTACCGCGTAAGTGTCCTTAACTCCACGTAAAACAAAAAACACCGACTAGTGCGTTCAGATGCTTTCTTGTAGTGTAGTTCCTTCCCTATCGATTAGTATAGGGCTTGTCTATCGGATATATGCGTCGCTTTCACATTAATGTCGTGCGTGCTAGTGCAGGACGTGAGGGAGTTGCTCAGGAGGTAAGTGCTCGATGTTCGGTTTACTCGACAAAAATGAAAGTATATATTATGTAAAAATTAAGTGTAGTCTTGGCAAAATTACTACTTAACCTAAAATTCACAATATGCAAAAAAAACCATGATAATCTCGTTAGCAGGAAATTAAACGTCAGTTTTAGTCATAGATCACATCATCCAAAACTCCAACACCTTGTCACTCGGAATTATGTTTCTTATCGAAAGCTTTCTCTCCCGAGAGGGGTATATTTGCGAGATATTCTTTTATTATTTGCTCAGTGGAGCACAAGGCATCACAACATCTTCCTCGTTTTCTTGGCAGCAAAAGCGCCAGGGCCAAGAACAAAGCATGATCTCGGAACGAGGGGGGGCAACCCTCGTATATCGCCAGGAGGAACATCCATCAGGACACGTGTGGTGAAGCGGCTTCGGAATGAGTTATTGCCGGGTGTGAAGTACACCTGGCCGAGGCTATTTTTTGATTGGCTTAAGCTGCTGATCAAGAGTGCAGACGCAGGATGATAGCTGCTGGAGGTGTTCGAGAGCATCCGCAAGCGCCGGACCGGTGCGGGGACATGAAAATAGGCTAGACGAGATGATCCGGATGCTCTAAGCCAGGTCAACCAGAAGTGGATCAGCTGGATCAAGTGGGGCTGGATGGTCGTTGATGGTGGCCATAAGTGATCAAGGGGCGGATTGATCAAGAAACGGATAGATTAAGGGCTCTAGGTTGTGTGGCTGTAGTAGCCGGATGGAACACCAGAGTCGGGTGAGAAGCCATAAATAGGGAATCGGAGTCGGCGGCCAGGTGCCGTCCAGGTCAAGGTGGATTACTATCCAGACTGGTCGTGCTATTTAGTGTGCAGTACACAAAACGTTAGGCACGCTATTTCAGATAAGGTACATAACCATCTGGTCAGGTTATTTTGGGTAGGGTACACCAAAGGGTTTATTGGATCTAGGGATAAAAATCAGTATACGTTTCGCTTTCTAAGACACAAGTCGTCATTGGTTCACAGCAGAGGGTTAACAAGGTCCCCTCGAGTTGTTATTGGTTTGTCCGGGGAAGGTTGAAAAGAATCCACCGGAAGTCCCCTGACTAGGAATCGCTGTGAAATCTATATCGCCCGTATTTGAAACATGGTTTAGTTATATTGGAAAGTGTAGTGAAATTTTAGCTTTCTGTGGAAGATTGTGGAATATTGTTTGGATTACTGACTACGCATAAGTTTGGAGAAACCCCTTTATTGTCTTTGGTTAAGCTGGCCGATCGATTACTCTCGGTCCAGCCTTTGCGGTATAAAAATTTTAAGTATAGCACCAGTCCGCTCCCCGGTGAAGTTTTCCGCCCTGGAGCAACCCCAGTCCTAACCCTCGTCCACCTATTAAACCGGCTTTTAACTTTTCGACCTAGAGTCCACAAGGAGAGCGCAACCGCCAGTGCTGACAGGTACACAAGGTGAGCTTTACATAACATTGATCATCTCAATCGTCACGGTCAAGGTGATAGAAGTGACCGGTCCAGCCAGCTGGCTCGGACCAAGACCTGGATGAACGGAGTACCCCGTCCAACAGTCAGTCATCTGGGGCCCCCGTGGGTGTTCGCATCTCAGAAAGGAATTTCTTAGAGCGACTACGCCACAAGGGTGCGCGTGCCCGGATCTCTTGGTGTCCCTGGATATCACCGCGAGTCCCTAGTGAAAAAAAAACAAAACCTATCCAATTTGTTGAAGACGTTGTGTCGGATGCATTGGGGGAAGGCATATCGCCCCCGATGCTGTTGTAGATGGAAGGATGCGATGGTCGACTCGGATTGGGGGGGGGGTCGACATTAATGAAGAAGTTACTCCCCTGGAGGCTCCTACTGGAGCTGGGCAGGATTATGGTGCTGGTCACTATGCCCCAGCTGGAGCCGGGCTCGGACTATGGTGACCTGCACCATAGTCCGAGGAAGGATCATGGTATTGACCATGATCCGAAGAAACAAAGACATGTAATGGATATCAAAGAAGAAAAAAAATAAAGAAAAATAACCGAAGGTTGGATATGACCAGAGTGGAAGAATGGTGATGATGTCGGTCCCCATGGTCCGCATCATCTCCACCACAGTATCCACATTACGTTGTGGAAAGTGAGGGAAAACCTCCCTCACCAAGTCTTGCGCGAGCTGACGCTCGCGTTCACGATCGCTGACCGTCGACATGTCGGTCGAGCGACTCTTAAACCCTCGTTCCGCTGGTTCACTAGCGGAACGAAACGAACAGTGGCCGTTAAGACGGAACACAAAGTGCTACCAGGTGTAACAGGATAGCTGTTACAGGCTAACACTGTATAATTTGCAAGTGAGGAAGCGTGCAATTGGTTAGGAGCAAATGTAATTTATTCCTCAATAGCTTAATAAGTATTAGGAAGCCACTAGGTGCACACCCCCTTGTTGCTACTTACACACCCCTGTATCATAAAATAGGTACAGCGTACCGTAAAGAGTGAAGTCATAAGCAGAGCAGCTTTGCAGAGCTTTTTTCAAGGCGTGGGTCTCCTTCCGCTAATATCTATGATTTTGAAGCTCTTGCTAAATTAGAGAGAGATAAGAGAAAATGATGCAGGTCAAGAAAACTTAGCTGATGCATAACCATTGAACACTTGTTTTATCAGTCTTTGATGACTGGCAATAATTTTTTTGTACCAGTGTAGATTTAGGCAGCCTTTAGAGCTGCGACTAGCCTGTGTATTACTAATTGCATACTGGTCAACATCAGACTCGGCGTTTCAGAATTATTATTCCATAGCAGCCTATCATCTATTCCGTCCGTATTCGGAACACTCTTTTTCTATATCAATTAAGATACCGGACGCAATCGTTTAAGCTATAGGTCTAGGTCGCCCGGAAATCGAAGCATCAACTTCATAAAAAGCAGAAGCTTTGGCCTATTAATGTTCCTTAATTGATTTCTTGATAGCCCTCGCAGCTCTTAGCTTTTGAATTTTTGGTGACTACACCCCTTAAGTCTATCATTTGAGCGCCTGGTAAGCACCAAGAAATCCGCTTTATGCAGGTCAACGAAGAAAAGATATTGTCAGCTTTTGAGGTGAAATCGTTGGACTCCCTTTTGCTACAAAGACGGCTAAAAATAACGGTCCTGTTGTGCGCACGTCAATTACGGCACGCTGTACCTACTTTATGGTACAGGGTGTGTGAACGTATCAAAAAGGGGGTGTGCATCTAGTGGCCCCCTTAGTATTAAATTTAAAGATGGGCTATTTAATTGATTAAATAGTCCCTCGGATATTTATGTAAATATATATATCCAAGACACGTGGCTGCAAGACGGTAAATTTAAGAGTGAATATATGATGAGTGGTTTAGAGCTAACGACTATAATTAAATCTAAACTTATCATATAAACATGTAATATAAAACTGATCTATTAATACTCTTATTATTAGACCTCTTTTTTGATTCGATATTTAAATCTGAATCGGCTTCCAGGGTGGATTATAATAACTTATAATCCAATATTTTACGTTCACACAACAAGTATAAAATTAACTGTGATATTTACATTGAAATATCACTTACGTAATGGCACCCCATTAAAGGTAATACCCACAGATGAGTCCGTCGAATCTACTCCCGAAGGGGCAGACTCGTACTGCGAAGAATCTGAATGTATTCCGGCCGGTCTGCCTGCTACCGGCGGTGAGGGTGGGGTCGCCTTAGCTGTTGCTGCCATCTTTTGCGGTTGGAAGCGGCCCACTAGCGGTACCAGGCGATCGTGAAGCGCGCTAGATGCCTCCTTCAGTCTATCCGCCTCCAGGTCAAATAACTGGTTCGGGTCGAAAGCACCGGTATTGATGCCGGCTTGCTTGAGCTGGTCAAATAGTCCTCTAATAAGGGCTACGTGGCCGCCTGGGATAAACAGGACCTTTTAATCCACCTAGGACTTTTTGGTCGGTTTATCTTCGGAACCCCAACCATTTGCAAGAACTGACCCAACTCACGAAGAAGGTAAGCACGCTCCAGGTCGGTATCTGTAACCTACTGTGATAGGAAACTCATCTTTTCATCTTCTTCGAAACGTGACCTATTCTTGTGAGCTAGATGACCTCTTCCTTGCCCGTTCGGCTTTATTAGGGGCAATTGACCTGGATGGTGGTCTGGTCTTAAGCTGGCCAGCTTAAAACTTAGGAGGAAGCGTTGGAAATGGTAAACCGTTTCAAAAGAGTTTACATAGACCCCCAGGTGCGTTCCGTGACAATAAAGTCGCGGTCGCCACCAACAACGCCCATAACGAGCATTGAAGTAGTAAAGGCGCGGATACCGCCCTTTACTGGCAAAGGGGTGAGCCCCTTCGAAGATGTTTCGCAGAGGGGGAAGATGCCATCTCTGCGCAAAAGATAATAGACCTGGGCGGTCGTGCCAGGGCATGGGCAATGAGCTGACGATCCACTGATGAATCTGAGTTCCTGACTTATCAGGAATTAATAGCTGAGCTAAAGCTCAACTTCGAAGCTCCAGAAATGGAGCTTAGTTGCCGAGAAGCGTTCATAAAAATCCGGCAAGGTAAGCTGAGTCTTCAAGTTTACGATCAGAAGATACAATAATTTGCTGTCAAATATTGTATATGAGCCGGTTCCCCCTGCCATGCAGGTCACTGGCGTTATGAAAGGACTGAACGACGGTCCCATCAAGCAGAGTCTTTACCGAATTCCGCCAAAGACTCTGAGGGTTGCTATTGACCAAAGCTCCGAGAAGAATTTAGCATGCGTTCAGCGTCAACGCATGCTGGATTTTGTCGAAGGGATCAACAGCCTTTCGACTTTATCATGCTGCCCGTGCAGCATGTTAATCATTCTTCAAACACACGAAGCTCACACTTCGTCCCACGACACCAAAACCCGCGCCAGAGCGCGGGCGGAGGAGGTCCAGAACCGATCGACCTATCGGTTACAGTTGCCTCGACATCGAGGCAACCAAAAAACAAGAAGTTTCTTCGCTGCAATAGATGCGCGAAGATGGTCCACTACGCCCATGAATGTAAGGCGCCACGGCCGGCGCCACGCAGTCAGCGGACTGGACAGTCTGCTGGCAAGTGACATCAACAGGGGCAACCCTCTGTTGATGCAAAAAACGTCAGCAACCAGTAGGGGCGGGGCGCCCTACTGGACGGGTTATCTCACATGCCGACATCGGGCATGTGAGGATAATAGCCCCAGACGGGACTATGTCCTGTCAAAAAGTGCAGGGTGGAGGGAAACCTCTCATCACCCTGGAAGTTAAGCCGCATGGAAACGATTCCCCATGTTTGACACAGGAGCGTCAAACAGTTTCGTTAGAACTGAGGTTCTAACGTCGTTGAACTTCGTGGAGATTGACTCTGCAAGAAGTATGTTGTCAGTCCGGTTAGCAACAGGTGCAACCGTGACTACACTAAAGCGTGTGATTCGCGCACGTTTCGAATAGGTCGATCAAGACGACAAGTTCGATGCTATCTTGGCCATGAATCCCTTGGATGTCCAAGCATAAAGCAACGATCGACTGGGTAAACATGTCGATTGACTGCGGTGGGCCCACATACAGGATCACCCTGTGCGCAATCCGGCTGTATCTAACGATACAACCGCAGCGTCAGACAGTCTGGTGGATAGCAATGGCACCTCCAGGTCTGATCTGACACTTTCAGCGAAAGGAACATCCGCTGATTAGAGTCCAGTGGGGCCTACACACGCAACATAAGCGTCGTTGCGTGTTGGATACCTGTGCAACACGGGTGACAAACATCCCCGTGTTGAATTAACCACGACCTACGACGGTCGTGGTGTGGAGAATTGATCCACGGTGGGAAACACCCACCGTGAGAACGAAGATAACGACACGGACGGGAGTAATACCTGTGTCGAAGACGAAGATCTCACGACTGAAAGCGGTCGCGAGAATCAAGAACCTATGGTAGATAGTGGTCACCATGTTGATGAAGCCTTGCGCACGAGTGATAACAATCACCGTGCCGCAGAACAGGAAATAGATCAGACGAGTGCGTCTGATCATGTGGACGAGTCCGTCGAGACGATAAACGTCTTGCAGACAGAGACTGGATTAGCTACCAAGTCTCTGACACTCAATAATCCCCCGAACTTAGGTTCGGAGGTGATGGCTCTTCCAGCCTTGAGCTCGAAGAAGTTGAAGAATTTGCACGATGATCAGATCGATCAGATCTGTGTCATCGTTGCAACAGATGATGTTGTGGATATTTGTGAACGAATATCCACACTACAGGCAAAGGACATTGGGAACGAGACCGTTTTCAATGAACAAACCAAACTTCAGCGCTTTGAAACGCAGAGCTGGGAGTCGCTTAAGGCGACTTCCCCATACTACAATGTATTTTGTAAATACGCTGACGTATTCCCGGCAGAAGTACCTAGGGATCTCGACATGAAATTAACCACATGCCAGGCACGAAGTACTGTGTCACGCGGCAATGGCCATTACCGCGTAACCAGATCGACGAGCTCTTCGAAACTCGTCGTAACGTGATAGCGGATGCGCTATCACGACGCCCCGATTACGAGACGAAACCGTCTGTAACGGAGGCAAACAGTGCAAACGCAATACATTGCACTGCTCTGTCGTCGTCACTTGTACGACAGGTACGACGAGTATACAAGGCTGACGAGGAAACCCGTGTGTTGATTGATTAATTAAGTAATCAATCTGATCGGAAACGCGATGGACTCCGAGAGCTCCTTCGCGCTTGCGTGCATTGTTATCGATTCCACGATGGTCTGTTGCTTTACAGCACAGACTAGCATAGTGTTAGTCGCATCGCCGTTCCAAACGACGATGATCTCAAACATATCAGATACTGTTTGAGTATCATGATGCACCGATCTCGGGGCATCAAGCTCGAGAGAAGAAATATGCTTCTCTCGCACGGGGTTTCTACCGGCGTAACCAGTATAAATGGCTAGGCAAGTACGTATGCGCTTGCGAGATTTGCCAGCTCGTCAAGCCTGCGCATTCTGCCCAGGCTCCCCTCCAAACTCTGCCAGCTCCGACAGAGTGTTGGAAGTCCATTTCAATGAGCTTTATCTTCGGTCTTCCACCCAACCATAGTCGGAAGACTGGAATAGTGGTCTTTGGAAACCGTTTCAGCAAGACGGTTCATTTTGCTGCAGTCTCAGCGAATGTCACTGCCGCGCGTACAGCGCGGGTATTCGTTGAAACGGCATTCCGTTTACATGGAATTCCGGAGAACATAGTCTCGAATCGAGATCCGAGATTCACAGGACGTTTCCGGCAAGAAACGTTCTCTTTATTAGGAGCGCAGTTGAAGATGTCAACTGCGGGCCATCCGGAAATAGATGGGCCAACCGAAGGCGATAACCGCGTTCTAGGAGACATGCTGTGCTCATACGCACATGCCTTTGAACAGTGAAGTGGCTTTTTGCCACTCATTATGTTTTCGATAAAAGACGCGGTGCAGGCTTCCACAAAGCATACACCAATCTACGTGAATGCCACGAGGCATCCACGTACCCCAGCTTTACTTGGCGGTACGCCAAACCTAAGTGGGGAGGGATCCGCTAA
Source organism: Sclerospora graminicola (assembly GCA_001887855.2). Classification (NCBI taxonomy): domain Eukaryota; phylum Oomycota; class Peronosporomycetes; order Peronosporales; family Peronosporaceae; genus Sclerospora; species Sclerospora graminicola. Next base: position 15,501 of record MIQA02023779.1, read on the forward strand.
AATTTTGAGCTGTCGATGCGCAAGTTGCAAAAGCAACTTGCGGAGAACTTGACGAGTCTTCTACTGTTGACACAGCAGTAATTCAAGCAGCTCCAGTTGATACTGAAGCTGCCTACGAAGAATATGTGTCTGCAGCAATGACTGCAGACAAAGAAGACAGTCTATCTACTGCTAAAAAAAGCAGTAGATAAATTCGTATTATAACGCCAAGCTGCAATACGTTACGTGAAAGATGCACTTGCTTCTGCTTGTCAAAAGCAGAAGCAGAATGCAGATAAAAACGGAAGGAAAAACACAAATTCCTTTCAAAAAGGTGAATTAGTTCTGTTATCTACAACTAATTTGCCTACACATGCAATTAGCAACTTCCCTACACGGAAGTTGCTCCCAAAATTCATTGGACCCTTTAAGGTCCAAAGTGTCAAGGGGATGCCTATACATGAGACATTCCCGCGGCTATGCGCCTTTACCTAACGTTTTACAATGGGAGGCTCAAGCCCTGTCTCTCCGTCTCCGTCTTTTAACGAGACGCATCCCCACAGCGAATGTCGTGCTTCTTCAAGTCTCCCAAAAGAGACTTGTAATCGCTTTCCAACAATGTGGGAAGTCTGGAGGGTCTGAACCTCCGACATCAAGCGGTCAATCTCGACCAGCAGAAGATCATTCTTCTGCTGAAGGGCAACGTGAGCGCCCAAAATATCGTGAATCTCTTCACGAAGGGAACGATATGTCTTTACAGAGTGAGACATATCGCCGCTCAACCCAGAGCAAGCCTTCTCGAGCTTGCGGAGCTGTGAACCATGCTCTGCAACAACGACGACGACGGAACTACCAGCCCCCGCCGCCCCTGAATGATAATCAGAGAAATAAGCGCTACAATCTTGAGCGCTAGATTGCGTAGCGCTCTGTTCCCTATAAGAAAGGGCAGCGTACCGAGTACTTGGTACGCTGGTTGGGATATTCCCAAGAGTTTGACTCTTGGGAGTTCTGAGGGTAGACGCCCCTGACCTCCTGAAGGAGTTTGAAAAGGACTTCTCCTCGAAATCGTAATAAGCATCTACACTAAGTGTGGATGCACGGGGATCATCAACACTAGGTGTTGATGACTGGAAAGTATCAGCACCAGGTGCTGATACATTAAGGGCATCAATTAGACCCTTAATCATAGTGGGTACTGAGTAACCTCGGTACCCCCGCAGTTCCTTTTCGTTCAGACGAGGTAATCTCCCCTTGGACAACAAGGGCCATTCATATGAGAAGAGACACCGCGAGGAATCCCTTGTTTTGATGCAGGTATAATGGATAAATTCCATTTTCCCTGTACGTGAATGCTTTAAAAAGCGCTCGCAATTTACGTGAACTCGCTTCACGTAATCATCGGGACCTTTGTTGTAGTTTTCAACAAAGGCATTCCAACTTTGGGTCAGGGCGTCTTTATCGTCCCTGTTCTTCCGAGCACATTTTCGGTTCGTAAAATAACGAACCTGAAAGAAAAGGTCGATGAAGTACCGACGTCTATTGTCGGTACTCCTATCGAAAGGGCGATTGCGAATATCTTCGCAATCATCTAACGCGTTGATGGCAAGCAACGGGTATTGACAATCGCGCTTGCTATGCCCGCCACTTTAGGGCATTAACGTCCATGCTGGGGTCCAAAACCCCACTTTGTACGGAGCATGTGGTTCCGTTCGACAAGACGAATTAGAAGTGGCGTAAGCCACTTCTGCACGTTGTTTCTTGGCAGGTGGAGCGCCACCAGCCCTCACGAAGTCGTCATCTCGACCAGACAAGTGTCGAGGTCCAAGGAGGAGTTCTTCGCTCATTCCGCCTTCCGCAGCGTCTAAATCCAAAGCCAATGGGTCTTTCGGCTTCCCCTTCTCCGATGCTACGTTAGCAGCGTCGGTATTCGATGATGTGGCACCTCAGCATGTGATGCTGAGATGGATGTTTTTTAAGCAGTTTCAGCAGCTCCCGTAAGAGCGCCGCCGCGTGTCTCGACCATTGAGTTCTTCTGGTCGTTTATGGTTGTAAACAATTTATTGTTTTGACGAACAGGTGCCACCACTCGATTGACCAATATTACATTTATTATTGGCCAACCACCTTGAGTGAGGGGGTGATGCAATGGGGTGCCATTACATAAGTGATATTCAATGTAAATATCACAGTTAATTTTATACTTGTTGTGTGAACGTAAAATATTGGATTATAAGTTATTATAATCCACCCTGGAAGCCGATTCAGATTTAAATATCGAATCAAAGAAGAGGTCTAATAATAAGAGTATTAATAGATCAGTTTTATATTACATGTTTATATGATAAGTTTAGATTTATATAGTCGTATAGATCAAACCACTCATCATATATTCACTCTTAATTTACCGTCTTGCAGCACGTGTCTTGGACACGTGGCTGCAAGACGGTAAATTTAACAAATTACATTTGTTCCTAACCAATTGCACGCTTCCTAACTTGCAATTTATACAGTGTAAGCCTGTAACAGCTAGCTTGGTACATTACCCGTATGACGCTTGGCCCTGGGTGAGCAGCGCGCATGGCTTGGCCACCAAGTTTGGGGGATACGAAGAACTAGATTCGCCCGATCGGAAAGAAGACAGACAGCATAGCGTCCAGACCCGGACGGCGACGACGGATCCAGACCCAAGGGGCGAAGACGTGGATTTTAAAATTAAGAACGAGTCCCAAGCCGCCACCAAGCTGGTCCCCAGGTCACCCCTCAAGTTTGTTCTCAACATGTGTTTGAAATGCCGGACCACCTTCAAACTATGTTTTCGGCTATGATGGAAAGATACGTGGAGGAACAACGTCGGTCCAATGCCGGCCGCTCCAGCCAGGACCACAGGACAAGCCTGCCCACCGGGAGAGACAGGTGCCAGCCCAACGTTATGCGAGGGAGTCGATAGTTGAAGACATGGAATCAGTGCAGTCTAGACAGAGTGATCCCCATGCTGACCAGCCTAGTCGCCAGCCAGGTCACCGACTTGGACGGTCATCGAATTGGAAGCCGTCACTCAGCGATGTGGACATGGAGTCCATCAAGTCAGACAGGTGCCACTTTAATCCGATGACCTGGATCTAGGAATGTCTCGCCGACCCAATATGGCCTCAGCTCAAGCTTTTGACTTGGATTCAGGGGCGATCACCAGGGTCCGGATGTCTGCCACGTCCGAGTTGAGAGATTTTACTGGACAGGACATGAACGACGACCAGGCCCGAGGATGGCTTAGCCAGACAAAGTCAGCATTCCTCAGAGACCGTACTCCGGACTATGAGAAATGTCTAATTTTTGGAGACCTAATGAAGGGCCGGCGAAACACTGGATCCAGCAGCTTAGCCGGGATGTCCAAGACGATTGGAGGCAGCTGGTCGAAGCATTTGCTAAACAATACTGTAGATCGAGGATGTCGGTGGCGCGTCAGTATTTCCATACCAAGAAGAGAGCAGACAAGACCCTTCTGGAATATCTCCATCATTTGATTGTCGCAGGAATGAGGGCCAACGTACCGGTTAAGGAAGATGCCATCGGTCGGAAGCTGCGCTGGACGACCGGGAATTGGCAGACCAGCTCGCGCTGCTACGGCTTAAAAATACGGCGGAGATGGAATTGACACTACGGACTTACCAAAGGGCGAAAAAGCGAGACCCCAAGGCAGCAGTCGGAATGGACAGGTACAGGTCACGTTGTAACCTGGATCAAGGAAGCATTCCACCATCAACCAGGACGGCCCGTGCCGTCCGCATGATGACCTGAGAGTCGGATGCAACCAGTTAGGGAGAAGAAAACCAGCGGTCTGGGGGCGAATCGGAGGAGAAACAATACCGGTATCTGCTCTCTGCGGAAGCCGGTCAGCAGTCCAGACCTGCATCTGGGTCGTGCCAGCGGAAACGTTTTATGACCAGGACTACCCAGTGCACCCACTGTGGATCTATCAGGCATGATGACAGGAGCTGCTGGAAACGGCTGACCTGCAAGAAGTGCAAGAGGGAGGGGCATCCAGCTGAACACTGCCTGTTCACCTGCAAGACTTGTGGAGAAGTGCACGAGGCTGAGATATGCCCCATCGAGGAGTTCTACAACCAGATGAAGAAGTGGCATGTCCGACAAAACATGCCGGAATGTTGGCACCAGGGCTGGAAAAGATGTAAAACAAGATCGCTCGCCAGGTTGTAATCTGGTTCAAACCGAGCGGTCTAGTGTTTGTATCTTTGCATATGTCGGTAAGGAGGATAATAGAGAAGCAAAGCAAAGCGTAACCGACAATACATGTAAGTTTGACGATTACGTCATCCGGTCCCCGGGCAGAAGGGCTGACCCTTTCCTGGCGGCCGGTATACGAACGGACGAATATTTTCGGTCTGAAGTGATTATGGGAGCTGAATTTATTACCCGGTCAATCACGGGGTTATTGGAATACCATTCACCGGATAAGTGGTTCAAGCAGGCCAAGGCCGATGGTAAGATCAATAACCAGAAGGCCACTATGCTTTTTGACTCTGGCGCAGTGTTCATCGTCGACACCACCTTTGCTCGTAAGGTTGGGTGTGAAATAGATGAGACGAAGCGGTAAGAGTGTATCGGTATTGGAAAGAGTCCATACATGGTCCAGGGAAGGTCAAGAGCTCAGATTACACTGGCTGGGTCGTTGGTATACTATTACCGCCTGGGTAGGAAGGTTAGCTGGGCAGGACGCAATTCTGGGGATGGACTTTATGGTCTCTGCCGGCATACGACTGCACTTATTTCATGACACATTAACGTTGCCTGACGAGGTGCAGATCCAGCTGGCTAGCCGGCGGCCTCTATATGGTGCCCACGTCCAATTTCTTAAGTTGGGCCAGCTTGTAAATATGCCAGTGGGACGGACAGTGGAAGTGACTGTGCATAAGCTATGGCTAACTAGGGGCGAGCATTGGATGCCCTCATTCGTTAAAGGGAAAGGTCACCTCAATTACATAAGCGTGACCAACATCTCAGAGCACCCCCCACCCCACCTTGCATGAGGGTGTCATCATTGGAATGTGGCTGGCCGAAGACAAAGTGCCCCGTCGGCAAGATTATGTCACTATTGGCTCAAGACGCTATATCGAGTGGCAAAACCTAGCCTACCAGGCAACTACAGATCTGGTCAGTGAGGAGGAGTCTGTGGGGGAAGGCCGGACACCTATGGTAGCCAAACCGGAATACCAGACGCCTTCTCGAAAATTGACGCGGAGCCGGCCAACGTCAAGCCAGGTTGAACGTACTGGCCGAGACCCTGCCCCGGAAGCCGAATTGGTCCTGCTCACACCGTCTAAGACAAGTGAACAGTTGGCTCAGGAAGTGAGGCTACATGTTCGTCCACCTCTGACGCTGGATTGACTAATCCTGACTCGGATTCGGAACTAGCCGAAGCTGGCCAGGATGGGGGGCCAGGTCAACCCGACTGTAGCTGGACGGAACCCCTCTCGGATGAGACGGCCGGAAGATCGGAGACGAATGATGATGCTGGTTCAACGGAGGCCTCTTCAGTGCAAGCTAAAAGTTCTGTTGAGACCGAGACTGAAGCCGACCAGGTCTACTTCACGAAGGGGGCGACCTGGCATGGAAGATCAAATGGCAGTGCTACCTGAGGTGACCCCGTGCCCTCCAGCGGTTACTATGGACGATCTACAGGTGGGTGACCCAGACATGAACACTCCAAAAGATAAAGCAGGTTGAAGGACATCATACGGAAAAAGAGACACCTGCTGATCGGCCCAGGTTATGCACTACCTCCGGCCGCTTATGGGGCAGTATGCGACATCAATGTGGGTAACGCAAAGCCAGTAGTGCAAAGATACCGAAGGGTCGCCCCCCAGTATCGGGAAAAGTTGTCAGAACTCGTTAAAGGACTGCTGGGCACTAAGATCATCCAGCCGTCCACCTCGCCATGGGTGTCGCCTATAGTAATCATTATAAAGAAGAACGGGGTGGACATACGGTTTTGTTACCGACTGATAAACCGGCTAACTAAGCTGATGGTTTACCCGATGCCATATTATTATTTTTGAAAATTGATTTTTTTTTAATTTTGATAAAAAAAACATTTTTTTATTATAATATTTGACCAATAATAATTAGTTTTTTTTAGCTTTTTTTAAATCTTACCAATGAAATGTTTTTCCTAAATAAATACATTTATTATTTGATTTTTTATAATTTTAATATCAATTCTATTTTTAAATGTTATAATTAAAAATATTTTCCAAAAATATTTTTTTATTTTTAAATCATAATGTAATTAATCGGAATACTCATTATTAGCAACAATCCATTTCGAATTCCAATTCTTTTTTTATTTAATCTTAAAAGATTTGCTGAGGATCTGGAGAAAATTTTATGGTTTTGCTCGTTGGACATGGCTAGTGGTTTCTATGACTGAAAGCATGCACGGGAAGTTTCTGCGTTTGTTACGCCTTTGGGTTGTTCGAGTGAAACCGGATGTCGTTTTGGAAAAATGCCGCGCAAATATACATACGGCTAATAGATACGCGTTGTATGGACATTTCAAGATCAAGGCCGATAAGGATCCCGCCCTAATCGGGGATGTGTTTACCAAAGCCCCGACCGAAAACCCTCGGTTTTGGGGCGGTGGCCTACATCGAAGATATTATTGTGACAGCTACTTCCCGGGATTTGCTGTGTGAAAAAGTGGACTCATTGATAATTACGTGTGAAAAGTGGAATCTCTCGATTAGTGTAGTGAAAAATTTCTGGGGAATGACTAAGGTGATCTATTTGGGTCACCAGATCTCGATTGCCGGATTGGAAGCCAATCCAAAAGATTAAGAGTATTTTATAAGTAACTTGCCCTTCCCGCGGTCATTGAAATTCATGCAATCCTTTTTGGTCAGTCTGAACTATTACAGTAGCTTCATCGAGGACTTTGCGGTCTACGCGGCCATGCTGTACGAGCTACGGGAGGTGGGCTACCATAAGTTGCGGGAGCAGGACCGACAAGGAGAAACGCAGGCCGGGTCACCTATTTTAGCCAATGAAAAGGTGGACTCATCCGCCATAGCAGGTGACCGGCTCCCCGACCCAAGCCCGGCCAGGTCTGATGACCACATGACCAGGGCGAAGGTATGCTAAAAGCAAAGATGTCGACCACACCGGTTCTGAAACACTTTGATGCGGATAAGGTGCCAGTAGTCATCATCTATACGAACAAGTGGACTATCTCGGCTGCCCTAGTGCAGGACCATGATGGCGTATATTGTCCTGTGATGTTCACCAGCCGGACTCTGAAAACCAATGAAGTGCACTAAGGCTGGTGGACAAAGACATTTTGGCCTTGCTACGGATTCTTGATGTGTGTTACACGATGTTGGTATCCCGGCCTATAAAGGTGTTATCCAGGCGGTCGACCTTGTCATGGCTTCTTACAACGAAATTGGTGGTCGGCTGGGCAGATGGGCTGCGCAGTTGTCCCAGTGGTCACTAGAGGTGATCAAATGCTCTAATGGAGAAGAAGAGATACTAGGCGCATTAGCGGCCAGCATCAATCAAGGGGCACAAGTGGAAGAAGCGCTGACAGTGATAGCGCCCCGGAAGCAGCCACGTCAATCAATAACACTCCCGCAACCGACGGTCGGTCCGGCAAAAAAGGGAATGGTTCTGAGTTTCGATGGGCTAGCGTCAAGAAAGGAGGGGGTGCTGACCGTGCCATCTTGTGGAAGCTGACCGAGTGGAAAGTGGTGGCCGCTGCCTCTGACTTTACGCCTGGTATAACAGTGAATGAGGCGAATTGCCGAGGGCTGCTGCTTTGCTTGGATTTGCTGGCCAGCCAGACACAGTGGCGGATTATTTTATGTGGTGACTCAATCTAGTGATCAGACAAATCACTGGGAAGAAAGATTGCAAGGCTCCCCGTCTAAGACAGTTAAATAATCGGGTCATTTCGGCCCGGAGGAAATGGCCAGAGCATGAATTGTAACACGTTTCCCAAAGGAAACGACGAGAGCATGAAATGTTACATGTTAAAAGAGAGTGGAACAAAAGTGCAGATCATATGGTCACGTTGGCCATGTGAGACCAGGTCGGCCTCACAGTTTCGGATCCGGTTGTGTTGGCTGAATTGGTGGAAATTAGCATGTTACCAGAGATAATCGGACCAACCAAGGACGAAATCCACCTGTCCAAATCCAACCAGTCTAGAGAAGGAAGGCCCGATGACCAAAGCTTATGAAACAGATATTCAAACCCGGATGGAACAGGAGCCGCCCTATGGTGACAGCAGGTTCCTCTAGAGGAATCTCCAGCTGATCTGGTCAGTAACCGGCCAGGGTTATTGACCAATTTGGAAGGAAGGAGGTTGGCCGAAGCGGAAGGAAGGGTAAGACAAATGAAGTGTGAAACAAGAGATAAAAGAAACATTGATCGACATATGAGATTGGGTAAGAGAAGAAGAAATGATTAAGCGAGCCAGGTCGCCCTTCACTGTGGACGACTTTTACTTGTTGCGGAGCCGGGGCACTTAAACTCCAGGATGATTGGGGGGGTGGTCACGGTATTGATTGCGCCAAGAGTCTTGCCGGTCAATATCTTCCAAAGATTCAGAAAGGGAGGTAGTCCTTTCCGGATCACCTAGAGCAGGATACCATGTGCCATTTTCCGCCGTTCCTCCTTTCTTCTCAATTTTTCGGTTCGCCAAGTGAAGTACAAAACGGGAAAGAAAAAGTCCAGATCACATGAACCACTTCTGATACCATCCGAGAAAAGAGCACACAAACGGACCCATGCCTCGGCAACCCGATTGCGCCGTCGTTTCCGGTAGGCGAAAAAAGTTCTGAGGGGCGGATCGGTTCGTCGATCCTCCGCCAAAATGTATAAAAGTGTGTAGGTTCCCAAATAGCCTGGGCGTGGGCAGCAACGAACTCCCGGTATTCTCTTTAAAGTCCACGAACCACTGGCTGGATGGAACCCCTATATCCGGCATCTCAGTGTCCAATATTTCCCAAGTTTTCGTCTTCATTAACTCGTCAACCGCACCTGACTGCTCTAGGTCGCGGCACCAAGCTTACATCGGGGGCACTTTGAGAGAAGGGGGGTATCCAGAAGGCAGGCCGAGAAAAGGAATGATCGAGTCGGGTACTGGAGACATCGGCAAGACTCAACTTGGCCAACTGCTCAACCGGCCAAGGTTGAATTTCTGACCGGTCAGCCTCGCTTATGAGGCGACGATGAGGTAACCACATATTCGGTAGTTTCGGGAGAGGCGACTTGGGAGTGAAATGGCGCTGCTGGACCTTAGGTCCGGCAGAAGACCGGCCCGATCGAGTCCCCAAATGGGCTCCTGATCGGGCACGAGGCCGAGGATTGGATTTGGGCGTCTTGGGGGATTGTTTTTGAGTTCTTCAAGGTTGAGGGGCAACCGCTGATCAGGAATGTCTTCCTCAACCTCCTCTCCCCATTCTTCTTCTTCCTCTCCCGCTTCGGCTTTCCTCTCGAGCTTCGGGGGTTGTCAGCTACCTTGGGATCAGATGCGTCTTCGAGGGTTAACAGATGGAGAAAGGGGTGAGAAAGATGGATGAATGGACTCGTTCTCCCCGGAGCCAAAGCTAGCTGGAGGTGGAGTCTGCGAATCGATAACTTTATCTGGAGCCTGGTGAGAGTCAGCTCGACTCCTAGAATTTAGAAGGACGCCGCGGGGTCGGGACAAGGCAGCACATATTTGCTGGTCGTGATATCTTTGTCATCGTCGTATTCAAAATCGCTGGAAGGCGGATCCGGGTCAATTTCGAGCCAGACGGCAGGCCAGCTGTCGAGCCGGACGGCGGGCCAGCGTCGAGCCAGGTGGCGCCGGAAAAGTGAGGAATTTTCAATTAAAATATACAAAAAATGGATTGTCGTTTTTTGTGGGGGCACCGCAGTTGTCGTCAGTAAAGTTGGATCCGAATCGTTGTCCGAATCGGCTAACTCACACACGCGCAGGAAATGGTCAACGGGCAGGGAAGAGAGTTCATCTCGTGTCCTCTGGTCAAGGTCAGATCAGAACCACCAGGACGTGTAACCATTTTCTGTCCTGCCCGACCGGAGGACAGAAAAGCTTGCAGCGAGGAACCTTTGCATTTGTCCACCATACTCAGGACGTCTAAAATAGCCTCTCGCACCCGCGGAGGTGCCTGCGTAACGGGGCAAGCCCAAGTCCAGGTCTTTTCGAGCTTGTCCTGCCATTCACATAGAAGCGACCTCAATCAATCCTCATTGGCTAGCAAGGCGGCGTAGGCGTGGTCGGACCTGGCCAGTTCGTCACAAGCGTCACAATACTGTGATCGAATCTGTCCGAGCTCGACTCGGAGTCTCTGCTGCCTGGAGGATGCCCCCTGCAGTTCGAGAGAAAAAATACGACGGAGCGTATGAGCATGGGATTCTTGCAGCTGGTTCCGGTTATCCCGCATGACGTCTAGCTCCTTGGAAACTTGGCGATATCGGCCGTGAGGGTGGAGAAATTCTTGAGATTTCTGCGAGGCCTCGGCAGACAGGTCTTTCAGCTGCTTCAGTTTCCGGACTGTAAAAACGACATGGCCAGTACGAACCATAAACAATGGGATAACAATACAGAAATTGTTGGGATACTTACGCTGAAGTTTCGGACGGTGGACTAACTCTTGGTTAGCGACCTGAAGAGGTTCAACGACTCCCACCGGTATATGAAGGTGGTCACGTTCCTTTATCAGGTGTCGACCCGGTTCTCGAGGCTGGCCACCTGGTTTCGAAGATCCTTATGTCCCGATGATGAACTTCGGGCAGCAGATTCTTCTGCCCGGCGGTTTGCTGAGTCGAGGGCTTGAACCAGGCTTGCCTGAAAAAATATGCTCCAGGCTATCCACTTGGGCAATCAGGACCTCCACCCGATTTCTTAGCTTTGCCACTTTGGAGGAAGAATCTGACGGCGGAGCGGCCTGATGCAGAACGTTAGTGAGCTGGCTTACAAAAGCCCGAAGACGGGCTATTTCGTCCCTGGCTTCCTGGCGACTACTCCTCAACTCCAAAGTTCATGGTTCAGCACGTTCCAGTATTGTACGAAGGAATGTACAGCGCTGTGCCAGAACTGCGGAGTCAGCTTGGCTGGATCGAGGATCGGCTTGAAGGGAGGAAAGTGTCTGCTAACTTGTCCCTATCTCTGCGGACCTGTCCGTAAATGCGGAGAGACGTGTCGATATCAACCGGAGATAATACCAGGTCAGGGATAGATGAAGAAGCTGGCGCACCCGCGAACCCTACCCCGCTGGATGGAGAATCATCGTCGACTAGGGTAACCCGACAGATATTATCGGAATTGACCTACAGAACTGGAGATCCATCGAGAGAAGGTTAGGAAATGGGCAGATGGGACTTCGGGTCGGCCTGTGGACCTGCTCTATGAAGGTCATCAGAAAGGTTGGATGGGAGACTTACCGAATCGGGGCATTCGTGGAAGGAAGTATAAAGAACTATGACAGGTGAGATCGTGCGCCAACCGTTGTGCGGCTGCGGCAAGACTCAGGCGCGGCTGTGGTGAAGCGGCTTCGGAATGAGTTAACGGCCGGGTGTGAAATACAGTCACACCTCCCAATGAGAACTCCCCTATATGGCACAAATCCTGTATCTGAACCAACAAGTGTCTGCACCAATCAACACACTGTATTTTTGTATGAACGAGCGAATTCTCCCTTTTCCTGGGTCATTTCATAAGTGGTCACCACTTCAGCCAGATATGATTTTGTAATGTTGAGGCAATCTTGAAGACGAAGTTGCTCGCTTGAGCAAAATTTCGAAAAGCCTCGCACCTGACAATTGTTGGTCACCGCCTGAGGAATAGATATTACGCAATCAGGTACACCCAGAGATTTGCTAAGAAGAGGAGTTACGGGCTCGGCCGCATTTTCCGCATACTCACTTTTTTTCTTTACAATTGCAGCAATTCTGTATTATTGAGGCAAGAAAAGGCGAATTTTCTTTTTTTTGGTTACGTCGTCCCTCACTTGCTGCTACCATTAAGGCTGGTGGACAGTCCGTACCGCCTCTATGAACTGCTCTGTTAGAGTCATCACCTCGCTAGTGTGGCTAGGGTCACGGCATCAATATTCTTACGATCGTGGCGTTCGAGCTTTTTCTAGCATACTTGTTTATGGCGATTCATTTGGTGTCGAATTCAGAAAGATGTTACTACGGCAGGTTGAAAAAAAATCTTGTCCACGGGTAGAATGCACCTGTCGGATCTAACAGCACCAACCCCTCGCCCGGTATATCTCCATCTACCCCTCACAAATTAACCTTTGGCAACTTTGTGAGATCAAATGTCTGGATGAGTTGTCCTCTTTTCCTGAAAAATCACAAGCAAACTATGTAAGCTCTCAGCGAAAAAACCTTTGGTATATACTCAATTATTGACTCGTGGTTACACAAAAGTTAAAGTAGTACCGTATTTCATCCCCCTATAGATGGTGTTTCTATATCTGGACCATTCGAATTTTCTCGAGTCGTGAGTGGGCTACTTAAGGAGGTGTCACTGTACACCTGTCCGATGCTGTAATTTATTGGCTTAAATTGATGGTCAAGAGTGCAGAGGCAGGACGACAGCTGGCGGAGGTATTCGAGAGCACCCGCAAGCGCCGGTCCAGTCCGGGGACATGAAAATAGGCTAGACGAGATGATCCGGATGCTCTAAGCCAGGTCAACCAGAAGTTGATCAGCTGGATCAAGGGGGGCTGGATGGTCGTTGATGGTGGCCATAGGTGGTCAAGGGGCGGATTGATCAAGAGACGGATAGATTACCCTGTAGTAGCCGGATGGAACAGCGGAGATGGGTGAGCAGCCATTAAGAAGGAATCGGAGTCGGCGGCCAGGTGCCGTCCAGGTCAAGGTGGATTACTATCCAGGCTGGTCATGCTATTTTATGTGCAGTACACAAAACGTCCAGGCACGCTATTTCAGGTAAGGTACATAACCATCTGGTCAGGTTATTTTGGGTAGGGTACACGAAAAGGTTTATTGGATCTAGGGATATAAATCAGTATACGTTTCACTTTTTAAGACACAAGTCGTCATTGGTTCACAGCAGAGGGTTAACAGGTCCCCTCCAGTTGTTATTGGTTTGCCCGGGGAAGGTTGAAAAGAATCCACCGGAAGTCCCCTGACTAGGATTCGGTGTGAAACCTATACTCAAGTCGCCCGTGTTTGGAGCACGGTTTAGTTCAATTGGGAAGTGTGGTGAAATTTTGGCTTACTGTGGAAGATCGTGGAATATTGTTTGGATTACTTACTACGCATAAGATTGGAGAAACCCCTTTATTGTCTTTGGTTAAGCTGGCCGATCGATTACTCTCGGTCCAGCCTTTGCGGTATACAAATTTCAAGTATAACGCCAGTCTGCTCCCCGGTGAAGATTTCCGCCCAGGAGCAACCCCAGTCCTAACCCTCGTCCACCTATTATATCGGCTTTTAATTTTTCGACCTAGAGTTCACAAGGAGAGCGTAACCGCCAGTGCAGACGGGTACACAAGATGAGCTTTACATAACATGGATCATCCTAGTCGTCACGGCCAAGGTGATAGAAGTGACTGGTCCAGCCAGCTTGATGCTGGCTCAGACCAAGACCTGGATGGACGGAATACCCCCTCCGACAGTCAGTCATCTGCTCCCCCCTGGGTGTTCGCATCTCAGAAGGAATTTCTAAGAGCGACTACACCACACACGCGTTCGGTGGTCCCTAGTTGAAGATCTGGACAAGGGCGCACGTGAGAGCGGCGGGTGCCTAGCTAACGAGTTGGGTAAGGCCGTGAGAGATGAACTCAAGGAAAGGACGGCGTTGAAGGCTAATGACAGGAATACCCATGAGAGGATGGAATACTTGGCAAAAAAAACAAGGATGGAGAATTTTTAAGTTCGAGCAGCGGAAACCGACAGAGTATGTAATCAAACCAGAGGATGTGAAGGTTTACAAGGGACAAGATGGGCGCATTAATAACCACTATTGTCGAGCAGCTAATCTAGACCTCAAGTTACCAATGTTGAAGTAGCTATTAAGTAATTGACTAATAGCCTGCTTTTAAGTTTAAGTTATGTTATTTTATATTCCACCGTAGCTTCTGTTGCTGATTCAAGAATGGTTTGGAAGTATGTTCTACGTAGGCCTTTCTAAAACTGTCAGTCAGGTCGTAATTTCATGATACGCTGCTCGGAACCGATAGAGAGCCGGATAACATGATTTCTAGCAAATTCGCTACTTTCGTTTTTTCTTGTTCATCACCGTTGCCATGCGTGCTATTGAGATAAAATTTCGTGAAAAAGTTTAAAATCGTCTTTTTGCGCCTGGTTATGAAAAGCATCAAATGATTTGATTCAGTGAGTGAATCCAGACGTTTGGGACGTGTCTCGTCATGCTAGTTAATACTCTTCGACGCACGTTGACACTTAGGATGAGCCTCGTCAAGCCCGTTAATACTAGGCTACTTCTATTGAAGTATCACAAAACAAACATGGGTTAAACGTGCAGTTCTACAAGGTTTGCTAACTCGAGCCTGTGAACGCTTACTAACGGTCGCTTTCTAAAACTGCCTAACCAGATGTTTCATCAAAGGTGAGTCCTTCTAGTCGCGTCCAGTAGTTTTTACCTCTGCTAATTATCCCCCACACGCTGTTTTTTATGTTGTCATTGGAGTCCTACATTATCCTTTCTTATGCCTCTAATTTCCTTTCCTGGTGTTGGTATGGTGAAGCGATTCCAGGATAAATCAACTGCCGGATGTGGAGTACACCTGGCATGGCTATCCCTGATTGGCCCATATTACCGACCGGGGTGACCACTGTGGTGGAACCCATTCCCAAATTCAAGATAGACCTTATTGGTGGAGCCCGGATTCCAAGTAGCCCGGACGACCTATTATCGAAGGGGTTACACCGCGAATCCTGGTCCATCTCTTGATCGGACAGGTCACCGCTAGGATGACCGGCCCTATCATCCCGGTCTTCCGACCGGTCATCATGCACGACCGAATCCATTTTTAATTACACTCACTCAGGTGGACTCTAGATGAATACGATTTCCTGATCAGGTCGGGGAAAGTGGCTTCTTCGAGACAGGGTTGTTGTCCGGTGGAAAGCTTCACTTTAGGACTGATTAGGGGTGATACTTTATGTAAAGTACCGTATATTTAGTCGGGAAGTTTTGACCGACCGGACCAGAATTACGAGCGATAACCAATAACCTCTTAGAAATACGTAAGCCACGATATACGCACGGTCTTCCACAGTAAAACCACTATGTTATCTCCACAAACCTTTCGAATTCATGAACGTGCTCAAAACACGTGGACGTGAGGGGTGAGAATAAAATAATACAGTACAATCCCGTCGGGGGACTTCCGGTGAGCCAAGGTGAGTCAGTGCGCGTCTCAACCAGGGATAAGCTGAGCTACAGGGGACCTTGTTAATCCTGTGCTCCCAATGACCGCCGACACGTGGCGGAGTGACTCTTTACTTAGGGGGTGAATTCAATCCTATTTTTTATATGTAAACTCCAATACTAAGTGTACCGTACATGACTTAACTAATATCCCGAGCTTGATCATCCTATCACATGATTGGTCGATATTTACTTCAATCGGTCTTTGCAATAACCCAACCACCTTTTCTGCCCTTGTAATCCTTTCCGGTCGGGTCACCTATGTCGGTCCCGACCCCGGTGCTGATCCCAGTCGGCCTTCCAACCGCAAATGCCACGTATTCGGGTGGCCGTCAGCTTCTTTCAACTCAACGGCGGTCGATCAGTATTCTTGATCGGCCATAACGTCCAGATTGCACGATCGGTAGGGTTAGCCGGTCGGTCATGTCGAGTAGGCGGCCTGACTGGCTCAAATCGTCCGAAACACCCATGTTCACGAGAAATGTGGATAAAATATAGAAGTCACCTTAGGACCGGATCATAGATTATTCGGTTGGAATGGATCGGTCAAGCTACGTGACCGTTCATGGATGGGTTAAATGTCGGATCAGATCGACTCAAGTGCTAAAATATTAGTTGGGATACATCAACGAACTCAGATTGTGATTTGAATATGACTGTGAGATAGTACTATGACACTTGACCCCGTTATCGCACGCATCTTTCCAAGTCGGGTCGATTTGTCCCAGGTGGCAAACTGTCACTTCCTGCCCATCTGTAATGGCTGGTCTCGAGATAATCCAATTAGCGCAGCGGTGTGGACCACTCATATTATTATCCTTATAATCCGCTTTACCATAGCACCCTAAGTCGGCCCATGGGTCGGGAAGAAAGCTACCGACAATGCGCGAAAAGAGCATTCAAAGGTAACGGGTGGACATATGAGGATGCGAAAGGAGTGCAGGGCAGGTTCAGAGTCGTGATACCATGTGGACCAACGAGGAGTGCAGCAGCGAAGCTGGACCAGGTGAGCCGTGCTGGTCCAGGTTCACAGTGCTGCCCGGGTCCGACCAGCTGAAGGCCAAGGCGGTTTGACGCTTTATGAAGATGGCCAACAGTGAGTGCAGGCGGTAAAGAGTCGTTCAAAAGGCCCCAGTGGTGCTAGCGGGGCTAGATCGCTGTAGTTGCCAGAAACGTCATTATTAGCCAATCGGGTAGCCAGGACGAAGACGTTGAAGATAATTAGCGGACCACCCTATTTTGTGTAAGGTACACGGACGACCAGCAATGCCGGCCACCATATTTGGTGTAGGATACACCATAGGTTTATATTGGATTTAGGGATCAGTCCGGGGACATGAAAATAGGCTAGACGAGATGATCCGGATGCTCTAAGCCAGGTCAACCAGAAGTTAATCAGCTGGATCAAGGGGGGCTGGATGGTCGTTGATGGTGGCCATAGGTGGTCAAGGGGCGGATTGATCAAGAGACGGATAGATTACCCTGTAGTAGCCGGATGGAACAGCGGAGATGGGTGAGCAGCCATTAAGAAGGAATCGGAGTCGGCGGCCAGGTGCCGTCCAGGTCAAGGTGGATTACTATCCAGGATGGTCATGCTATTTTATGAGCAGTACACAAAACGTCCAGGCACGCTATTTCAGGTAAGGTACATAACCATCTGGTCAGGTTATTTTGGGTAGGGTACACGAAAAGGTTTATTGGATCTAGGGATATAAATCAGTATACGTTTCACTTTTTAAGACACAAGTCGTCATTGGTTCACAGCAGAGGGTTAACAGGTCCCCTCCAGTTGTTCTTTGTTTGCGAGGGGAAGGTAATAAGAGGCCTAACGGGAGTCTCCTGACCGGTCCTTGGAAGTAGTACATCGCCCGTGTTTGGAAAGCCGTAAAGTGGAAGGAAAGACGAAGTTTTGGCTTACTGTGGAAGATTGTGGATAATTGTTTGGAGTTCATGATTGCACATAAGATTGGAGTAACACCCTCATTGTCTTTGTTTGTGCTGGATGATTGAGTACTCTCGTCCAGCAGTTGCGGTATACTGAAACCAAGTATAACGCCAATCCGCTCCCCGGTGAAGATTTCCGCACATAGTCCTAGCCCTCGTCCCGCTGTCCTAACCGGGCATCTTAACCTTTCGTCCAAGAGTCCACCAGGAGAGCGTACCCGCCAGTGCTGACGGGTACACAAGGTGAAATGGATCATCCCAGTTGTCATAGCCAAGGTGATTGTAGTGACCGATCGGGTCAGCTCAATGCTGACCTGAATCAAGACCTGGATGGAGAGAATAACCTAAGTCATCTGGCCCCCGTGGCTGTTTGAACCTCGGACAAAAATTCCTAGATCGACTACACACAATGGTGTGCGCGCCTGGATGTCTTGGTGACCCTGGATATCACCGCGAATCCCTAGTGGGCGAAAACCCTAGACTGGTTAAATTTGTTGAGGATGTTGTGTCGGGTGCATTGGGGGAAGCTGAAGATTGAAGGATGCGATGGTCGACTCGGATTGGGAGTATGCGGTCGACATTAAAAGAAGAAGTTACTTCCCTGGAAGCTCCAACTGGAGCTGGCCCGGACTATGGTGCAGATCAATATGTTTCAGTGGAGCCGGTTCGGACTATAGTTCAGGTCACTATAGTCCGAGAAATGATCACGGTCTCGATCATGATCCGAAAAAAAACAAGTATACGTAATGGATATCAAAGAAATCAAAATAAAGAAAGAAGAAGAACCGAAGGTTGGGTACGACCGGAGTGGAAAGCTAGCTGACCCGGATACGGTCCACCTGTCTCATAAGGCAGTCCATGTTGGGGCAGCTCAATCGGCTATATCTCGATGATGAAGAATAAAAGATGGATTCAATACCTTATACGGCCACGGAAGCCGATCTAGAACGGAAGTACTACCTTCGGAAGTTGTGTCGGTTATTGCGGACGAGGTCCTGAAGATCACCAGACCTAAAATTATTTGTGGTCTAAAGGGATCTGTCCATTCCCCGGCCAATCACTTGAACCTTATTAGAGGGATTTTGACTAGCTCAAGCAAACCGGCATTAATACCACTGCGTTCGTTACGAAGCGGTTATTTGACCTCTAGGCAGACAAGCTAAAGGATGCACTTTTCGATCGCCTGGTGCCTTGCGTAGGTTGCGACGAACATCAGAAGATGATGGCGACCGCTAAATCAACCCCACTTTGTGGCGGCCGCCCCACGCAAGGTGGCGGCGCGATTCGGGCATGATTCTCTCTAGCTGGTCTTGTAGTGCACAGCGTAGCTGTCCTTGAGAGTTCGCCGGGCAGTGACGGTGTGCTCAGCCCTAGCTAGGTCGCCACAAAGGTCGTCAAGCTGTGACCAAGCCTGGCGAAGCTTGGCTCGTAGTCGGTGCTTCCCACAAGATGCTTCTCGGACTTGCTGTTGAAGAAGAGATAAATGACGAAGAGCCTGGGAATTTGATTGTTTGACCAACAAGTGCCAACCATTGATTGGCCAATATAAAAATGTATTATAGACCAACCACCTAAAGTGTGTGGGGGTGATGTAATGGGGTACCGTTACATAAGTGATATTTTAACGTAGAGATCATCGTCGTTTGGAACGACGATGCGACTTACGTCATCTTGGTCTGTGCTATAAAGCAACAGACCATCGTGCAATCGATAACGATGCACGCAAGCGCAAAGGAACTCTGGAATCTGGAAGCTCCTCCCGCTTCCGATCAGATTGATTACTAAGGTAATCAATCAGCAGACGAGTTTCCTCGTCTGTTTCGTACGCTTGACGTACCTGTCGTACGAGTGACGACGACAGAGCAGTGCAACGTATTGCGTTTGCACTGGTTGCCTCCGTTACAGACGGTTTTGTCTCGTAATCGGGGCGTCGTGATAGCGCATCCGCTATCACGTTCAACTTTCCCGGTTTGTATTCAACCGTGAAGTTGTATTCGGCAAAGAATGACAGCCAACGTGCCATTCTTTGGGAGATATGTGGTGAATTCACGGCCGTGCGTAATGACGCATGGTCCGTGTAAACCACAAACGGTCTATCTCCTACGAGATAGATCCGAAACTTTGCCAGTGCATATTTCATGGCAAGGAGTTCCTTGTCATGCACTGGATAGTTGCGCTCGGCTGGGCGCAACTGACGCGATTGATAATAAATCACGCGATCACGATCATCGTGATCGCGCTGCATCAGGGCGCAGCCGATGGCGAAATCGCTCGCGTCGCAAACGACGTGAAACGGTCGCTCGTTATCGGCTATTGCCAAGACGGGAGCTTCAGTCAAGCTACGCTTGACTGCATCAAATGCATCTTGGCACTGGGTATCCCAATGCCATTCGACATCTTTCTTAAGTAATTGAGAAAGAGGTCGGATTAAACCGGCATAATTGCACGAATATTTGTGCAAGTATGTCGCCAACCCAAGGAACTTTCGAGTTCCTTGACGTTGTTTGGCGTAGGCCATTCAACGATCACCCTGATCTTTTCTGGATCAGGGCGCACTCCGTTCTTGCCTACAAAGCAGCCAAGAACGGGTATCTCAGGTGCACCAAAGGTGCACTTCTTCAAATTTGCATAGAGCTTGTGCTTGCGCATAAGCTCTAACACCTGACGTAGATGTTCTTTATGAACATCCTCTACATCAGTTTACCATGTTCAGCCTTACTATGGATGAACACGTCGTCAAAGAAGCTCGGTGCGAATTCTCGCACCGGGCGCAATAGATGCGTGACGCATCTATTGAAAGTGGCAGGGGCATTTCGAAGCCCCTGCGGCATAACAAGCCACTCCCAAAGCATACCGCTTGGAGTGCTTACAGCCGTGAGAGGGATATCCTTCTCACGCATGAGGATTTGGTAGAAACCATCCCTCAAATCGAGAGCACTGAAAACGGTGCTCCCGCTCATGCCATCAATGATGACATCCTTCCGCGGTATCGGCGTCTGCGCCGGTACCGTGGCTGCGTTCAGCTTATTAAAAGCATGAACGATCCTCCACCCACCGGTGGATTTCTTTACGCAAAAGGTGGGACTGGAGTGCGGTGAGGTAGACTCCCGCACATGTCCCGCCTTGCGACGAGTTTCAAAGAACTCGTCGATTGCTTTGACTTGGTCACGCGGCAATGGCCATTGCCGCGTGACACAGTACTTCGTGCCTAGTTCCCTTATCTTTAGGGAGCTCGCAAGGTACTTCTTCTGGGAATACGTCAGCGTATTCCCAAAGTACCTCGTAGTACGGGGAAGTCGCCTTAAGCGACTCCCAGCTCTGCGCTTCAAAGCGCTGAACTTTGGTTTTCTCATTGGGAACGGGTTCGTTCCCAATGTCTTCTATTTGTAAAGTGGATATTCGCTCACAAATATCTACAACATCGTCCGTTGCGACAATGACGCAGATCTGATCGATCTGATCATTGCGCAAGTTCTTTACGAACTTCTTCCAGCTCAAGGCTGGAAGGGTCATTACCTCTGAACTTATGTTCGGAGGGTTGTCAAGTGTGAGAGACTGGGTAGCTAATCCAGTCTCTGTCTGCGTCAAGACGTTTATCGTCTCGACGGACACAACTGCAAGATCAGACGCACTCGTCTGATCTGTTGCCTGATCTGTTGCACGGTGATTATCACTCGTGCACAAGGCATCCTCTACATGGTGACCACTGTCTACCTTGTTGCTCGTGCACTCACGACTGCTCTCAGTCGTGATTTCTTCATCCTCGACACGGAAGTTAGTTACATCCGTGTCGGTTTCATTGTTTTCACGGTGGGTGTTTCCCACAGTGGGTAAATTCTCTATACCACGACCGTCATCGGTCGTAGTAACTTCAACACGGGGTGTTCTCACCCGTGTTGCACACATTACTGACACGCAACGACTCTTCCGTTGCGTGTGTAAGTCCTTCTGGACTTTGATCAGCGGGTGTACCATCCGCTGATCTAGTTGGATCAGACCTGGTGGTGACATCGCTACCCACCAGGCTGTCTGACTCTGCGGTTGTATCATTAGTTACAGCCGGATTACTCACAGGGTGATCAGATCCTGTGAGACCGCCGCAGTCGATCGACAGGTTAACCTAGTCGATCATTGGTTGATGCTTGGACATCCCAGGGATGCCCAAGATAACATCGAACTTGTCGTCAAGATCGAGAACGATGTACTCGTCCTCGAACGACAGTTCGTCTAACTCGAAGCGTGTGCGAATCACACGCTTTGGTATAGTCACGGTTGCACCTGATCATAACCGGACTGACAACATGCGTCGTGGAGATTGAATCTCCACGAAGTTCAACAACGTTAGAACCTCAGTTTTAACGAAATTGTTTGACGCTCCTGTGTCAAACAGAGCACGCATGGGGACATCGTTTCCATGCGGCTCAACTTCCAGGGTGATGAGAGGTTTCCCTTCACCCTGCACCTTTTGACAGGACATAGTCCCGTCTGGGGCTATTATCCTCACATGCCTGATGTCGGCATGTGAAATAACCCGTCCAGTAGGGCGCCCCGCCCCTACTGGTTGCTGACGCTTTTTTCATCAACAGAGTGTTGCCCCTGTTGATGTCGCCGACCAGCGGACTGTCCGGTCCGCTGACTGCGTGGCGCCGGCCGCGGCGCCATACATTCATGGGCGTAATGGCCTATTTTCGTGCATCTATTGCAGCGAAAAAACTTCTTGTTTTTCGGTTGCCTCGGTGTCGAGGCAACTGCATCCGATAGGTCCATCGGTTCTGGACCTCCTCCGCCCGCGCTCTGGCGCGGGTTTTGGTATCTCGGCACGAAGTGTGAGCTTCGTCTGTTTGGGAAGTTGGTTTGATTAACATGCTGCACTGGCGGCATGTTAAAGTCCAAAGGCTGTTAAGCCCTTCGACTGAGACCAGCATGCGTTGACGCTGAACGCATGCTGAATTCCACTCGGGTGCTTTGGTCAATAGCATCCCTCAGAGTCTTTGGCGGAATCCGATAAAGACTCTGTTTGATGGGACCGTCATTCAGTCCCTTCATGAAGCCAGTGACCTGCATGGCAGGGGGCACCAGCTCGTATACAATATTTGATAACAAATATTGTATTTTCTGAGCGTACGCATGTAGGCTCAGCTTGCCCTGCTTGAGTTCCATGAACTCTTCGCGGCAACTAAGCTCCATTTCTGGAGCTTCGAAGTTGAGCTTCAGCTCAGCTTTTGAATCCTGATACGTCAGGAACGCAGATCCATCAGTGGCTCTGCGGCTCATCACCCATTCCCTGGCGCGACCGCCTAGGCATGTGATGGCGAAATAAGCTTGTGAACGTGGGTCCACAATCTTTTGCGCAGAGATGGCATCTTCCACCTCTGCGAACCATCTACAAAGGGGTTCACCCCCTTCGCCAGTAAAGGGCGGAATCCGCGCCTTTACTACCTCAACGCTCGCTATGGGCTTTGTTGGTGGCGACCGTAGCATTACGGAACGCACCTGAGGATCGATATACATCCTCTTGAAACGGGTAACGTATCCAAGGCTTCCTCGGGGGTTTTACCTTGGAGTATGGTGATGATGTCGGTCCCTAAGGTCCGCATCATCTCCACCACGTCCACAGTTCTCTGTCACCAGTTAGGGAAGTTTTCCTTAACTAAATCTTGCGCGAGCTGTCGCTCGCGCTCACGATCACTGACCGTCGTCATGACGGTCGGGCGGCTCTTAAACCTTCGTTCCGCTAGTTAACTAGCGGAACGTGTGAATAGTTGTCGTTAAGACGGACCACAAATTGCTACCAGGTGTAACAGGCTAGCTGTTACAGACACACACCGTTTAATTGCAAGTGAGGAAGCGTGCAATTGGTTAGAACCAAATGTAATTTGGTTCTCAATAGTTTAAGCAAGATAAACTTTAGTGTATACTATTTAATTAATCACCTTAGCTATATATATAAATATATATCTAAGCCACGTGTCTAGAAGAAGGTAAATTTAAGAGTGAATATATTTATGAGTGGTTAAGAGCTAACTAGTATAATTTGATCTAGACTAATTATAGTAACATGTAATGTAAAACTGATCTAATGATATCCTTATTATTAGATCTCTTGTTAGATTCAATAATGCTATCAAAATCTGTTCTCAGGGTGGTTTATAACAACTTATAATCCAATATTCGCATTTCAGACAGTAAGTCTGAAATTGAACTGTGATATTTCAACTAAAATATCACTTATGTAATGGCACCCCATTACACTCCGGCTCTCCTTCACCTTCAATAAATTTGTTTATAAGTTCCCGTCGAACAGGCATTTATGCGTCCAGTTCCGGTACACTGTCAGTCTCCTGCCGGCGACATACTCGTGTATTGCTATAATCGTCGTCCACTTCACTCGTTTCTTCTCCCTCCTGACTGGGTAATTCAGTTAATAAAAATTCTGAACCCGATGAATTACGATCGTCACCCAGTAATCTGATTGATGATGACTGATTTTCCAGCCAGATTTCTTGACCCATTGATGTAGCACTGGTTCCGATATCTGATATCTTTGAAGGAACCATGTTCTCGTACTTGGAGTTGTAAAATCCACTCTCAAGATGTGCTCTTGTTTCGGTAAAGAAAATCTGGTCACCGTATCAGTCAGGAAATGCATAACTTCACACATTCTCGGGTCCCGTGTATTGATTACTTGAGAAATTTTACACTTGAGGTCGTGATGGATGGTAGGGTCATCCAGTCTTTCAATCAGATCGTCAAAGTCGCCTTCCCATTCATCAGGATCCCACGGTGATAGGCTCCCGTATTGTGAGATTTGAGAGCGCGGATGACCTACAATCTCGTTTGATTCCACCTTAGAATCGAGTGCAACGTCGATCTGGTTATCTACCAGAATCGGAAGGTCCATACTCTGTCCCACTTTGTCGTCCATCTCAGTAACTGCACGATTTTCCTCCGTCACTCTCGTCCTCAAAGGCGTCGTCATCACTACTTCCAGTGTCCATCGTCTCGTCCTCCACGTTTGCATTTGGCCTCTGTCCCCATAGGAAAGCTGAGTAATGTTGTCTTTCAAATTGTAGAATCAGAGGCAATTAAATCTTTTTCTTTTGAAGCATGTGCCAATCGAGCGCACACTTTCGACACAAATGCTTCCATCGTGATTGGGTATTCACCACTCATGTGGTAACTCCACGCATGGGATCGCCGAAATTCCGGCGTGTACAAAAGCACTCCCGGTGCTCCATTGATCTGGTGAATAGCCACAAATATGTCACGTTGTAAAAGAGTACTAATACTTGCCAGAGTATCATTACTCCCCCACGCTGACATAGGGACTCCATCCGATAAGCATGACCCGCTTTGGGCAAGTTCCGTCAGGTAAGCCTGAAATTGATTCGGTGGCCGAAATCATCGGGTAGCCTCTGCCCAGGCTGAGCAGCGTCTGCTTTCTGACCCCTGGCGGAAATTTGATGTCGAAATCCATGAGAGCTCGTGCGAGACATCCTTCCTTAATTTTTCCGGCCATCTGTTCTAAAATTGGTGTTAAGCTGCCTCCTAGTGCAGAGGAGGCTAAAGCCTGACAAACTACATATACCTGGCAATTGCCGGTGGAAGGAGTCTGCACCGCGTGAAGAGAAAGTAACGTCACTAACAAGCTGAGGTGCTGGATAGAGATCTAGAGAGACATAAAACCACAGCACAAATGTACTGTTTAAACTTTTCAAGCACAGATTTCTATATTTGTAAAAATGCGGGGGTATTTTGCGATTGTGCCCAATAGGGCAATAGCTTCTACCGCATCAAGGCCACCGGAATGCAGGCGTGTCGCGAAGACGAAGACGACGAACGCGTTGTGTATTATGACCTGGAAGATAATCCTCACAACCACAATCTCCTGGTGATACCCGACGATGCTTATGTCCCTGAGCAATCTCGTCCAATGGAAGCGGCCGGAGAAGGCAACAGCCATTTGATCTTTCGTCGACAGCGGCAAAATCTTTTCAATTTCGGTGAGTAAGCTTGGACTACGCAACTTCAGGAAAAAGCTGACGTTATATTGCTGTAGACCATAGTGGAGACGAAGCGAATGAGGAAAATCCATTTGATTCGTTGTTGCAACAACAAGTACACGAGTCAGTAGATTCACGAATTTGTGGAAAAGAAGAACAAACTCACAAAAAATCGCTGATGGTGGAAACGTCGAAAACTCAGTCAATTAGTCACGACAGTACCCGTCGCAAAACCAATTGCGGTGAAGGAGGCAAACCCCACTCGATATTAAAACAGACTCATCAACCCAATTGGTCTACAGGTAGGATCAATGCTACCATTAACAGCAGTAAGAAGCTTGGGTTTGAGGCGGCAAATTCAAGACCGGCAAGGTGGAGTGCACAAAAACTATCAGCTGTAGACACCAAGAACCGCCGCAAGTCATTGGGTGCAATCCAGAGGCGGCGCGAGCAGCTAGAGGCATCTGTTGCTAAAAGGCATAGACATTGTTTTTATTTGAACACGCGTGGGAAATCTAATAATTTGCTGGTTGTTGTTGCTGTTCGCAGACGCAAATCGATGCCGTCGAATTTATCTGGCCCACAGACAGCACATAAGTTGCCACCTACTAATAACAGTTTAGATTGCTGTTCTTCTACTCAAAAGAAACTACTCCTGTCAGATGTGTTGCAGCGTGCTACGCTGTTGTCTCAGCAACGACAAACGTACAGCACTGAGGCTTGTTTGTCCCAGGTATTGCGTTTGCGTGTACAGCTGTGTGTTGTAGTCATGAATTAACATTAGTTGCTTTACGTTATTGTACTGAATGCTATTTCTTGCAGGGTGTAGCAGCAAATTCAACGGAGACTGATATCATTGTGGATACTGAGCATCAAATGCGAGCCGAACCTTTTGTGCCACAGATCCTTTCTCCGATAAAACCCGAGCAAACAGGAACTGCTCCCAATGCAAAGGCTAAAACCGAAGAGATTTTCCGCAAAATTCACGGTAAGATTGGTGACGTTATTTGGAAGGCGCTACGCATAAGTAACCGCGAAGTCACGCTTCTTCGCTCTTACGGACAACACTTGCTCTCGCAACAGAGCAATCACTTCTTACCGGCGACTGCAACAGATTCGATACAGGACCGAGCATACATCACGATTTGTCTGAAACGGTTTCGTGGGGCGTCATCACGTATTGCTGCATACGAATGCCTAATTCATGATGTAACGACCAGTCTAGATTTCCCAATTGCGGATAAGTTCAAGGAAGATGACTCAGTAACGCTTGAAGCGCATTTTCATCCCCAAATTGCAGATTGTCTAAAATTGTCCGTGGGAAAGCTGCTAAAAATTTTTGAGCCGCTTCACTTTTTCCCTGAGCACGTGGCAGTTGGTTCCGTCAGCAAGTCAAAGTGGTTCCTGGTTCACACACAGTTAACGCAAGTGATTGAAACAGATCATAAATGTTCGGGCAGCAGAAAAGATAACAGTGGTTTGTAACAACCAATTTGTTTTTGGTGATGGGACTGCCCAAATACCTACAACCGCCGACAAAGTCAGTAAAGGACAAGTCATTTGAAGCCGATATTGTGGCGTTGGAATTTTGGGGACGTTTTCGTGTTGTGAACTTGCTGTACCCTCTCACGGCCACACATACTTTTTGGCCTTATCGGGTGCTGTCGCTGGTACGCTTCGTGAAGATTTTTCGTAGTGCGCAAAGGCATGAACGTTTTCTGGCGACTAGTTTCGTTTAGTAGTTCTGTTTCTTTGTCAATCCGCGCAAGTACTTGCAGCTGCCATGAACGCTTGTGATGTTTCATTTGAGATACCCTTGATGACTGGAACGATGCTTTTGCCGGTGATGCAGGATGCTGAGAACCGATTAGTTGAGGATTGTAGAGCTGCAACATCCGCAGCTGCTGAATATCCGTCAGCTGGAATAGGGTAGTTTCATTTTGCTGTTTCCGCCGTTGAAGACGCAACCTAACTGCGGTAGT
The DNA here is from genome assembly GCA_001887855.2 of Sclerospora graminicola. Classification (NCBI taxonomy): domain Eukaryota; phylum Oomycota; class Peronosporomycetes; order Peronosporales; family Peronosporaceae; genus Sclerospora; species Sclerospora graminicola. The sequence goes on from MIQA02023779.1 coordinate 42,860, forward strand.
ATGTTGAAAAATCCTTTGGAAGAATCGGACAATGATTTGTGCTGCATGGTGATAATCAGGTTGAGGTATTTCAAGCTGTAAACTTTCCTCACGACTGTTATTTTCGGGAACGACATCCCTTATGAAGCTGTTATGAAACTTGTTCGTCAAAGAAATTTTCGTCAGTATGCTGGTAATTAGATGATGATGATCTCAAACTTGAGGTAACTTGGTAAATCTACCACGCACATGCATTTCCGAAAGCTAACTTAGCACTCGCTCGCGATAATATTTACTGCTGCGGATGAAAGCGTTATGCAGCGTCTGCCCCTGCTGGATTTGCTATAATACCAAAACACAAGTTAGCTCCACAACAATTCTATACTACGTGTCCCAGACAAATTCTGCAATGAACAAGAAAAGTGATGGCTACGAAGAAGACCAGTTACGACGTATTAGCTTCTACGCTAGATACACGGACCAGCATTCTATTTTTGTGCGTAGTTAGATAGGGCCAAACGTCTCATCAGTTTCCGTTAATAGCCCACTCTTTTAATAAAGTTGAGCACTTGATGCTACCATTACGTAGCATACCTTCCAGTGTTCGGGGCGCAAAATTCAAATGTACAGCACGAAATTCAGGCTGGAGTAAACCGAAAGAGTCCTGCTTTACAAGAGCTTCCCCACCGCGTCCGATTTTGAAAGCGTCTCCCGCGTCCTTTATAAGCTTCAACTGCAACAGATTTTCCAATGCTTTTTGTGCTTCGCTACGTGTTGGCAGTTGGGAAAGCATATCGTGCTGACGAAGGAAGTTTTCCCACCGAGAGTATACCATTTCCAACGTAAACACATGCTGGCCACTTTTTTCCAAATGACTCATGCCAATTAGCAGCGCGATGCCATGTTCTGTTACAGTCTCTAGAACAGCTAATTGGTGGTCTTGCTCCAACAAAAGCCTTGCTTAAGGGAGTGTTGAGCTGTTAGTGGCGGTGTATTCACATCAAGGTAGAAGACTGCGGCAAAGGTAAGCCTCTGGAAAAAAGCAAGTGGCTTGCCAATGTCGTAGTCAAACTCAAGGCTCGTTAGGAACTTGCTTTGAGTACTCAACAGATCACATATACCCTTAAAAAAAGCTGCAATGAACTTGGTAGATGGCTGACGTAGTCCATGGTGAGATTTCCATGGGAAATTATCAAGGGAGAGTGATTGCACAAGGTGTTGCTGTATCTGCGGGAAGGAAGGTCGTTCAAGAACGATCTGAAGATTCGAGAATCTATCAAGAAAAAGTTCGAAAGAGTAAAACCGATGACTCGTATATTCGTAAAGAAAGAATGATTTGTACTTTACCTCGAACGCACTCGTTTTTCAAGATTATCAACGACATTGTAGTCATTGGTGATACCCAGCACGCCCATCTTAATGTCTTTTGCCTAGGGTTATATAGCAAACGCTAAGTGAGAAATGTGGTGTACACGTATTCGAACGATTCTTTGACACTTTTACCTGAAGCCAGTCAAGCAAATTATACAGAAGTATTTGCTTGGCGTTGCTTTTGTCTCGCACATACTGCTCCAAAGCGTCTAGGATAACGATTACATGATCTCCAACTTTACCTTTAGCGACAAGCAGACCACGTAGATAATCGTACATATTCCAATAAGATAGTACCTAGCATACCATTGCCAGCAAGCATTACATTGGAAATATAACCATAAACCATATTTGAGAATATACTTACTGGATGCTTCACTGTTGTACCTCGTGTAAGCTGCGCAATGAGTTCCTTGAAGACCTCAAGCTCGTTCTGGAGGATGAGACCATTTAAGTACACAACCGTAAAGTCACCAAACTTTGTATGCAGGTTACACATCGCACGTGTTACAATGGAGCGTCGGTTGGTGCCCGCAGATCCAAGAAGTAAACCCGACTGATTCTCGCCAAACTGCACTGTGCGTTCAAACAGATGTTCGAGTTGCAATTCTGCGTCCAGGCCGAACGAGTTTGCTTTCGTAGCTTTAATACTGGAAGCGAAGGTGGGAGAAGATTGGAGGCCCTCGCTCTTCAACCGTAGGCGCAGAGCGCTGCGCACTGATTCCACTTCTTCCACTTCTTCCACTTTTAATGACATTGCGGATGTAAAAATCTAGTGTAGACCAGCTAACCCTCTAATAATTGATTTGTTTCTTTCAGAATAAGTATGGTCCAACATCGAGGCAGCATGAGCCGACTCCGTCAGTTGCCCCGTGATCTCTGGGCTCGGTTGTTAGAGTATCTAAGATGGAAAGATATCAACATGATGCGCTGCGTCTGTTCCGAGTTGAGAAGCATCGTGTCGGAAGCGAAAAGCCAGTATCCGGAGTGGCGATCGACTGTGTTAGGTCCGGCAGCCAATTGCTCAGAAAGTATAGACCTGTTGCGAAGCAACCACTTAGATTGGACCGGAACCCGGTTTGCACCAGACTTGGTGCTACTTTTTGCTGCAAGTGGAGATCCAAGGCCATGGCAAGGTGGAAGATATTGGAAAGAGGCCATTTCAGTTATTGTGGAAGAAAAATTGTTGCCCCAGCAGTGTAAGATCGTTGGGATGCTGACGATGAACGCGGTGCTGGGAACGAATGAAGAGCGGACGCAAATGGTGACACCTAGCACTGTCATGTTGTCAATCTGTGTTGCTCATTTTCCAAACACGACGGTGGAGATGGAAAAGTTTGATCGAAAGGATCTGAGACGGCGATGTGTGGGGAAGCCGTTCAGTGCGATTGAAAACGTGACGCCATCGTTTTTACTTTTTGGAGTGAACAATCAGAGTGCAAGTCAATTATTGCTAAAGATAGAGGAATGGTATCCAGGAGCTGCAGTTGTTGGTGCAGTTTCTCCGATTAATGATCAGTGCGAGCCGCTTACAATATATGCTGGTGGCCGTCAAGTTCGAAAAGGAAGCAGACAAGCCAAATATATATCCCAACGACGGCGTCTCCGTGATCAAACAGTCTCTAGTCAAGCAGTTTTCCCTTCGACCATGTTGCTTTGTCTGAATGGCAATGTGGGCATAAACGTATTATCTGCCAACGGATTTCATCCCATCACGCCTGTGATTCAGTGCGTGCGCTCCATTAGCGAGAGTAGGATGGGCCGACTGATGACGCACACCCTTGTTTCAGTCATTGATCATCAGGAGCCTCAAGGTGCCAGCGTAGTAGACGTCTTGGAGTCGTCTGAAAGACTAGCTATGGAACGTGAGACTACACGGAGAATACTCAGCATCTTCTCGTGTCACGATAGTGCGCCGCTTCAACATGTTTTGGCTTGTTGCAATTCAAACGAAAGCATGTCTTCAGACTTAACCTCGACAATAGAGCGTTTGGACAATGTGTATTGGTTTGGAAACCGGTCAAGGTCGTTCGGATGGCAAGAAGGCTCATATGGAATTGTTGCCTCACATGACTCAACGAGAGTAGTTCCAGCACTAAAGAAGGCTCTTCAATGGACTCAAGCACGATCAACCTCGGTTAAGAGGCGTGCATTCGGTGCCTTCGTGGCTGCTGGGGCGCTGAATGAGATGGAGGACTCCGTTCTGGCAAAAGAAATAGAGCAATTATGGACGAGCATCTTGGGAGAAAACCAGCTTGGTGGATGCATTGTGAGCGCGAGTGTTGGCCCCGTTGCATTTTTTAACGGTGTCCAACCGTTTGGCATGAGGAATACGTATCAAGTTCAAACTCATACAACATGCGCAGTAATATTTGTCACGAAGAGTTGAGTTACGCGCTAAAGAAGTAAGTACTCGTCATAATGAATAAAGGAGCACTACAAATGGGCTTACCAACTACTGGCTCACATCGCAAGCAATAGCAAACCTTCTAGCTTAGACTAGGCCACTTCGAACAAATAATTGCCGCGTCAACTCGTCGTCTTTCGCCTTTTCAGCGTCGCGCTGCTGCTGCAACTTTTGGAAGATTTCCACCAACGTCTGGCCTTGTCTTTCAGCCACTCGTTCCAAGTAGGAGCCGTTGCCCGTGTCAACTGGGAAGCTGTCTTGAATCTTTTGCACAAGGAACGCATGGTGTTCTCTGCGAGCATCGGCACTATCTTTTCGAAACCGCTTGACAGCTTCCTCTAGTTTTCGGTTTTGTTTTTGGATAATCTCCGTAATGCACAGCGTGGGAGAGCCACCAGAAGTTGCACTTGTCTTACGCTTACGAGACTGAGGAACTAAGGAATCTGATCCACGGCGAACAATTGAGCGTCTTGGTGAACGAGTGCGTCGATCTTGATCTGTTTGTGCTTCGTCAATCTCAGCGCTCGAATCGCTACTCGCGGACTTCTCCGTGTACGACGATTCCGACGCTGACGACTCGGCCTCTTCATCCGATGACGACGGTTCCGTCTGTACAGGCTTCTTTGATGCTTGATTCTTTCTCTTGAAGAAATGGCATTCATTGACCACAGCCTCAATGTCGACGTACCGTGAAGATGCCGCGTCATTTGGGGGTTTGTACGTCTTTTTCTTCGTCTCGCCCAACTTCATCCGCAATTCGGCATCAATTTTATCAATCACATCAAAGATCTCTCTGTCGACAGTGTTCAAGCCGTTAAAGCTGCGGTAGGCTTTCCCCATTTTTCTTATGATAGGGTCTTTGTCTGCCGCTTCGAGCTCAAACCAGGAAACGCTGTTGGTTTCGGCAGCTTTCAAGTCGTAGAAGTAGATGAACTCGTACGAGTCCAAAACGAATCTTGCAAGACCCACTGCAGCAGCCAACGAATTCTGTCCACCCAGTTCTTCATATCGACGGTAAAAACGATCCTTTTCTTCCTCAAATACATACCGTCGACTTCGTCTTCCCTCCAGTAACTCACCACAAGCTTCGCCGAGCAAAAGCAGTTCTTGTTTGTTCCAGTTTGCAGCGACATACTTCTCTGATTTCTGCCCAGCGTTGCCCTTGCTACTACTATCCTGTTCCTTTTTCTTCTTCGTAAGTGCACCAGCAGGCGAGCTTTTACCATGTTGTTTGTGCTTTCCAGCATTTTCGAGCATTCCATTCTTTCTCCTCTCGATTATCTGCTCCATCGACTTAAACATGTCTTCGTTCAAATCCATAACCGTCTTGTTTTTCCAGCCTCGGATTTCGCTCATTCTTTCTTCTGGTGTCATGCCAAACCAAGCCACGCTGTCGCCCCGCTCGGCGATAAAGTTGGAAATACTCGTGAACGAAGACTTCAACGCGATCATTTTATTTCGCACGCTGCTTAGAGTTCGATTCTGGTTCAAAGGACCACGCTGTAGCTTTGTGAAGAGTGCGAAGGTCGTTTCCAGCGCAGACGACATATTGCTACATTTTATCAAACCTGAGGCTTCCTGCCACGCTCGAATGAGGGTCTGAATCTCTTCAACAGGCCAACTGTTCCCTTTCTTGATTACCGATAGAATCGGTTCCTTTTTGTTGGGACGCTTCGCACGAGGTCCACGCACTGAAGACTCTGACGAGTCAGAATCCGACGACCAGAACGAATCCATTTTCTTTCGCGCTGAGCGAGGACGCAATGAAATTCCGTCAGCGTGATCTTTGGCAACAGGTGACGGCTGAGGTGAAGTTGCTACCTCCATAAACGAAGTTTTCGTAACCAGCTCAAACATCTCAGCATCCAGGTCCACAAACTTTGATGGAACATTCGTACACTGCTGGTAGGCGCGCTTCTGTACAGGTGACATTTCAAACCAAGAGGGACTCTCGCCCTCCGAACGATTGTCGTTATACGCCTTGATATAGGAGTAGGAAGCAAGAATGCATTGCCAATGTTGAGCCATCGATCTCAAATCTCGCTGAAGAGGCGTGTCCATATCTCCCACACGTTCGCGACGAGTGACAAAAGCAACGTAAATCTGTGCTTCTCGATCAGCTGCTGGTAGCTCCTCGTCGCTAATTACGTTCATGACATCAGCGCATGCCTTAATCAAGTCCGATGACTCTTCAGGTGTCCATTTGGCCGTTTTGGACATGTGATTCGCTTCAGACCCATACGCGGCGTCGATGGAATCTTTGGTATTTTTCTTGGCTTTCGGGTAGGAAGGGGGCCGGAGACTACGCACTTCAGCAAGTTTTTTATCCATCGCTAGAATACGTCCCAATCCATCGTACATTTCTTTCGTAAGATCAACCGAGTTGCGGTTTTTCCAGGACCTCAGTAAAGTCATCCTTGTGTGTTCTGGAATTTCGTGGTAAGATGGCTCTCCCTTTTCCTTCTGTGATTCATTAAAAGATTTAATATGAGCATATGAAAACCTTAGAGAACTTCGACGCGCTGCTAGAGCTGTGCTGTTTCGCACTGACGATCCACCTTGCATCTCCACAAACTCGCGATACATTTCCCTGTTCATGGACAAGCGTTCGGCAGGATCACTATTACACACTCGATTCACTGCTATTTCCCACGCTTTAATGAGCATCTGCAGCTCTTCATTTTCCCACAAAAGCCCATTTGGGCCGTCCACATGAAATTTACGCTTTTTTTCAACCCATCGCTCCGAATTACCAACCGCTTTAGTGGTAGCATTTAGATTAGTTTCGGACGTGTGATCGACTTTTGAAACAGTAGTCGTATCGAAGGTACCACCATCTTGAGGCATTTTGCTTGCGATCTTTGGAGACCCAGCCCAACGATCGCGACTGAGCGGAGAAAGCCCCATCTTGGTAACATCACGCGTTTCATTATCAGCAACGTGGGATCTTTCTGTGTTCACGCAATTATTATTCTCGGAGAAAGCTGAAACGCCAGTTGTGGGTTGTTTGTGACCATCAGGCCCAGCTTTTGCATTGTCCTTGCGATAGTGACTATCAGGAGCGATGACTTTGTTTGTGATCGTGTAAAAAGAATCTGCTACCGGTAATCCATTGTTTGCGAATTGTTTTTTCGGCAAGAAAGGCAGAACTGTCGAGTTAGCAGTTTGAGCATCATCGTTAGCAGTACAAATCACAGCATCAATGCCTGGCTTCGTTGCCGATGCAAGAATACGTTCAGTGCTGCCTGACATACTTGGGCTTTGGTTAGCTAAATATTCCGTAGAACCAGTGCGCTTCTTTGTGAAGTAATCGCTTCTGTCACTAATGTCACCAGCCTTTTCTTCATTATATTCCTTCACGCCGCTTTGGTCACCCATTTTCGGAGTGTCAATTTTTTCTTCGTCACTATTGTCGGGAAGACTAGATGCATCATGGCTATCCTGGGCTCCTTTTATGAGTTTCTGCTTCTTTGGTGGCCTTCCTGGTCTTCGTCCTGTTTGGCCGCCTCCAGTAATTGATGTAATGCCAGCCTTAGCGCGACGCATGTCTTCGAGAGCGACAGCTCGGGTATCCAACGGGATCACTTTGCTTAGTTCCCGGTAGACATCCGGCGGCAGATCCACCAGATTTGCATTCTTCCAGGATCTTATCAAGTTCTGCCTAGTTGTCATCGACAACTCGGTAAACTTGGGATCGCCATTCATTTCTTGAATTTTGTCGAACGCTGCGATCCTCGTGTATGACTGCTTCAGTATTCGACGTCGTGTGGCTAAACCCGACAGATTACGACCAGTCTTACTCCCTTGTAGCACCTCAAATTGTTTTTGAAGCTCGTGCACAATCGACATTGGTGCATCTGTCATACTTTCACTGACCAATTGAGCAGCAGTGCCCCAAGCTTTAATTAACTGCATTGTTTCCTCCAAAGACCACGGGTGGCTAATAGCAGCACGAACTGGGACGAGCTGCTTTCTTTTGTCTTTCTCCCCAGTAATCTCCGAAGTTATATTATAGTTCGATGTCGTAGAAGTTCGTGTAGGTCTGGACTCGACCTTCGCCGCATCCGTAGCATCTTGCAATTCTTTCTGACGGCGTCGAAGAGGTGGAATGGATTCTTCGTCGCCCCCTCTGCTCATAATGCGTCCTAGTGCTTGAAACATGGCGGGTGTGATTTCTACGACGCTCGAGTTTAATTTCTTCCACTGGACTAACAACTCTAATCGTTTCGGTTCCGGAAGATCAAAAAATATCCTCTCATTCTTTGCTTTCTGCTCCATATCAAAGCCTCGCACAAACATGTAGGAAAACTTGAGAGCGCTGCGCTTGCTTGTAAGCGCCGCTTTGTTGCGGCGTGTTGAGCCGCCGCGTAGCGCCACAAAGTGTTTGTACACGGCGTCGTGCAGATTCTGCGCATTGTTGTCACGAGGGCGAAACGTCGCTAACTCCCATGCCATCACAAGATCGCCGAACTCTTCAAGCGTCCAGACATTTAATCGCAGTGAACTCTCCTCGCTACTTGGCATCCTACGAAATTTTCCGCAATGGGAGAATCCTTGTTACTGTTATGCACACATTTTGTGGTCCACAGTGTCTAGCGATACAGTACAGTCAGTACTTGTTTTAGAGCAAATTAAAATCGTGCTAGCAATGAGCGGTCTCGGTCAGCGTGTTCGTAACACATACGCTTCAGGCGCACCAGCGAATTATGTACCAGGTTTGGGTCGTGGTGCCGTAGGGTTTACGACGCGCTCAGACATTGGTCCTGCGCGTGCACCGATGACACAGGACGGGACACAGGATGCGCCGTTCCTCCCTCCTGCTGGTCGTGGCCGTGGCGTGGAGATGCCAGGATCAGGACCAGGATTGAGTGCTGGACGCGGGTCAGGTACTGCTGGCATGGGTGGATTTGGACGTGAAAAGGACGAGAACGAAGACTTTGGCGACTATAGTGAAACCAACTACGACGAATTTTCAGGCTATTCGTCTCGTGGACTGTTTCAAGACACGCCATACGATGAGGACGACAAGGAAGCGGACGATATTTACGAAAAAGTAGATGAGCGTATGGACTCACGACGAAAACGGCGACGGGAGCTACTGCAATTGGAAGAACTGAAAAAAGCACGCAAGGAAATGCCCAAAATCAGTGACCAATTTGCAGATCTCAAAAGCTCGTTGCAAAATATGTCGGATGCTGAGTGGGAAATGATTCCAGACATTGGCGACTATTCACTAAAATACAAAACCAATACAGCAGTGCAGAAACGCAACGAAATGTTTGCACCCGTGCCTGATAATCTGCTGGGCAAAAATGCAGCTCAGACGACGAGTGTCAGTGGAACAATTACACCAGCAAATGAAATTGATACAATGAATGGAATGACAAGCTCGGTGACAGGCTTAGCAGGTGCAAGAGGTGCCCAATTGTCCCACAAACTCGACAAGATGTCGGACTCAATTTCGGGGCAGACAGTCGTAGATCCGAAAGGGTACCTAACAGATTTGAACAGCTTAAAGCTCACGAGCGATGCTGAAATTGGAGATATCAAGAAAGCTAGACTACTGCTGAGATCTGTGACGATGACAAATCCCAAGCATGGACCTGGATGGATTGCTGCAGCGAGACTAGAAGAAGTGGCTGGTAAGATTGTACAGGCGAGAAAAATCATAGCACAAGGTTGTGATTCCTGTCCTACGCAAGAAGATGTCTGGCTCGAAGCTGCTCGACTTCAAAGCCCGGAAAATGCCAAGACGATTCTTGCAAAGGCTGTACGACACGTGCCTAAGTCAGTCAAGATTTGGTTACAAGCGGCGCGACTTGAAAACGAAGACGAGTTAAAGAAGCTCGTGATGCGTCGTGCGCTCGAGTTTATTCCGAACTCGGTTAAGCTGTGGAAAGCGTTAATAGAGCTTGAAGATGTTGATGGTGCTCGAATTTTGCTTGGTCGAGCTGTCGAGTGCGTCCCACAAGCAGTGGATTTGTGGTTGGCATTGGCACGGCTTGAAACCTATGAAAATGCCAAGAAAACCTTAAATAAAGCACGAGCTGCTATTCCGACTGAGCCATCAATCTGGATTACAGCAGCCAAGCTGGAAGAAGCACAGGGAAAAAACTTAGAAATGATTGATCGCATTATTCAGTTGGCGCTAAAGTCACTACAAAAGCATCAGGTCGTTATGAACCGCGAAATGTGGCTGAAAGAAGCCGAAGCGTGTGAACAAGCCGATGCGCCATTAACGTGCGCGGCGATTGTTCGTGCTAGTTTGGATGTTGGTGTCGATCCTGAAGATCGAAAGCGTACGTGGATGGACGATGCTGAAAACAGCATTAATCGTGGCGCACTGCTGACTGCTAAGGCCATTTATGCGGCTGCGTTGAAGACGTTTCCTGGCAAGAAATCCATTTGGCTACGAGCTATCGCCTTAGAAAAGAGAGTGCAGGAGGGGAAGAGTCCAGAGCCTGTTGAACAGCTGCTGCAAAAGGCTGTCACGTGTTGCCCTAACGCTGAAATACTGTGGCTAATGGCTGCTAAGGAGGTTTGGACGAACGGCTCCGTCGAAAATGCCCGATTAATTTTACGTCAAGCATTTAGTGCCAATCCAAATAGTGAAGCGATTTGGCTGGCAGCCGTCAAGTTGGAGTGGGAGAATGATGAAATTGACTTGGCGAGAGCTTTGCTGGCTAAAGCACGCGCACAAGCTCCGTCGCCTCACGTGTGGATGAAGTCGGTGCTACTGGAAAGAGAATGCGCTCAAAATCGTGAAGACGAAGAAAGTCTCGTGTTGGAAGGAGTTAAACTCTACCCAGACTTTCCTAAACTTTATATGATGGCTGGACAATTTTACGAAGCGCTTGACCCGCCTAACTATGACCAAGCAAAAAAAATGTACCGTGAGGGTGTCCAGCATTGTCCAAAGTCCATTCCGTTGTGGACGCTTTCTAGTAGATTGGAAGAGAAAACAAACGGTGTGACGAAAGCACGGTCAGTACTGGAGATGGCCCGCCTTAAAAATCCGAAAAATGATTTGTTGTGGCTAGAAGCTGCTCGTTTGGAAGCTCGATGGGAAAACCCGAAAGGCCAAGAAATGCTGATGGCCAAGGCTCTACAGGAATGTCCTGAATCGGGCATACTCTTGGCGGAATCAATCGACATTGCACCGCGGGCCCAGCAGAAACGCGCGTCTTTCACGGCACTGAAAAAGAAAGACAACGATGCATCGGTGTGCTTGTCAGTCGCGAAATTGTTCTGGCAGGAACGCAAGTACTCGAAGGCTCGGAAATGGTTGGAACGAACAGTTCAGCTCGATTCGGATTTTGGAGATGCATGGACCCATTACTACCTTTTTGAACAAAAACATGGTTCACATGAAGCAGCAGAGAAGATCTTGAAGCGTGCTGTCGCCTCGGACCCTCACCACGTGAAAAGTGGACGCGCATCTCGAAGCAAACACAAAACCGTCGGAAGAAGACTGAAGAGCTGGTGAAGCTTGTGAGCCTCACGCTGCCTTTTGCTGAACAACCGTAGAGTGCGAAATTATTATTAGGGAATATTCCAAGAGGTAACTCAAATTCAAAAGGTGACTCAAATGGTTTTAAATAGTTTTAAATATTTTACATGTTGTTTAATCGGTAATTTATGGTAAAATACGACTTACTGGAAATTTATAGTAAAATAGGACTACTGCGCTTTAATGACGAACAAGGGGGCGTGTTACTCTTGAAGTGATGTGTGTATATCCCAGGAGCGACCTAAAATTGGCAAGCACTATTTTGGAAACAGTTGATTAAACGGGAAATTTTTAACTTTTTTTTTCAAAGGTGATAATTCTGGTGTCTTGGGCTCCATCAACTAACTAGATGATCAGTTCTTACATCATATTTATATAGCACCCATTCTTTTGCATCGCTTGCTTTAAGATAAACATGAAAAATATGCAGCTCACTACGCTTATTATTACATCCCAAAATTTCGGACAATGGACAAAATGAATTACTAGTATCCACAAGTAAAACTAATTGAAAATGACGACGTCCCACACAAAATGTGATGGCCATTATACGACATTCCTAGATCGCGGTGCACCTTTATCATATCAAGTCTCTAACCATAGTTGCGGTGTGAGAGAGTATTTAAGATACTTGAACAATTCAAAATATAACCCATTTGGAACAGCCTGTTAGTCATAAAATCACAGTGTAAAAATGTTTAAACAGCAATTAAAGTATTTAAAATCATTTAAAACCATTTGTCACCTTTTGAAGCTAAAGTTTAGAATGTTCCAAAAAGTGGCTCAAATCCAAAAACTTCGTTGCAAAAATATTGGCAAAAACTGATTGGCTTTTTAACTATCACTATCACTTCAACTTATTACCTATTTGCAGAGTGTTGGTCATTTAAGCGCAACGTAGTCGTATTTTACTATCGTAAAATGTTTAAAACAACATGTAAAATATTTAAAGCCATTTGAGTCAATATTCCCTTATTATTACTTCATAGCTATGCGCTAATACAAGTATCGTATTTCTTCAGTACTTGGTTGAATACGTCTCATTCATTATACTTAAGAATCCAACTGTAGGAAAATCACTTGTAGCAGCCAGCACTAGCAATGTAGTGCCGAATGTTTACAGTCAGGCTAGAAAATGTCAACACACTTGTTTATCTGCCTTGAGATTGCGTGCTTAGCCTCGTAGATTAATGTGAGGAGGTGCTTGAACCCGCACTATCACCAGTCACTATTGTTCGTAAGTATGTATTGTGTATTTCAAATATTTTGGCAAATATGATGGTCTGAAATCCGTAATCAAGAGTCACAAATATGCGTAAGCCCCGAATTGGAAAAATACACTCTCAGAAATAGAGCAATTAAACGGACCATCAACACCCACCCCTAGTCCGAATAGGCAATTCCGGTCCTTTTTGCCACTTTTCATCGGCAAGACGGAGAAGCGAGTAGTCATCTGACAATTTGCAATTTCTGCAAAAGTCATGACATTTTCGGATGACTTTCGCTGGCGAGCGGTCGCACTTATTCATATCTACAGCGTTCCCATCTCCCATATATCAGAACTGTTTGGCGCCAAAGAGCGTACAATACGTCGCTGGTACGCTATGTTCCTTCAAAAAGGGGTGGTACGAGTGGAACGGGACAAAACGCAAACCAAGCGGTGGAGCCCTGATGTGCTGAAGGCAGTAAAGGTCTACGTAACAAGCCATCCAACTTTCTACATTGAGGAGCTACGCAACTACATCCTATCACACTTTCCGCAGACTAAATTTGTATCCACAGCCACTATATGCCGTGCTCTACATGTAGATCTGAAGCTCAGCCGAAAGGTTCTCTCCAAGGCGGCGCGTGAGGCTGTTCCAGCCGAAATTGAAGCCTACCGCGCCAAGCTGATTCCGTTGTACTCATTTGCAGAGCAATTACTTTTCATTGATGAAACCTCAAAGGACGGTCGTCAAGCCTTTCGTCGCTACGGATGGTCACGTGTCAATTCAAAAGCCGTCGTCCGATTGCCGTTTCGACGAGGCAAGCGACTCTCTGTCATGGCCGCTTTAGACGTGACTGGCTTTATTGGATGGAGCTCGACAGAAGGAACGTTTACTAGAGGCACGTTTCACGAAGCCTTTCTCAGGCATGTTATTCCTCGCCTCAAACCATGGCCCCTACCAAGATCAATTGTCATACTCGACAACGCCAAAATTCACGCTTACCCTGCCATACACGCGTGCGGAGCACGGCTTCTTTTTCTCCCGCCCTATTTTTTCACCCTCAACTAAACCCTATTGAACCGTGTTTTAGCTTGCTTAAACGATGGATTCAGCGCCACGCAAATTTAGTTTTTCCGCTTTATCCGGAGCTTGTTCTCGATATTGCCATGAAAGCGTGCACAAAAAGCGGAGCCGACAACTGTTTTGGTAATTTTCAACAAAGTGGTTACTCGAGCAGGTCACTTAGACACGAAGTTTTCGATGATCTGATTCGAGCTAGTATATAAAGACATGTAGTCATTTATTATCATAGATTATATTCCATATCGTTTTCATCATCCTCAAGGTGGTCGATGTCTTCCATTGCGGGCTGTTGCAGTGCTTGGGGAGAAGGAATGAAATATTCCTTCAGAGAAAATATCGTGCTCCGGAAGGCCACATGCACGACGTAGAGACCCAACGTCGACCGGAACTGGGACCCACTGTCCAAAACGCTTGATGTTGATGCTAGCAGTACGTGATCGAATGCATCTCCCGCGTAGTGCCTTATCCGCAGCAAGCGCGGCTCTTTGCCGGTCAAGCTCAATTGATTGAGTCGTTGTTGTCTTCCGGTACTAAAAAGTCCGCATCGTCCGGTCGACAGGCATTTACTATGTCCAAATGGTGCGATGCAATAGGGCCAAATGAGATGGCATTGGCCGCCTCGTATGCATTGTGCTGGATTCTCACTCGGTCCGTTCGGGCAGTAGCCGCACAAAAGAACTTGGCCGGTGGTTGGGCTGCAAGCTTCACGTACACAAACGCTTCAAACTTGAAACCAGCCCCGCTCTGCCGCTCAGATGGAGCCAATAGTTTCCATCGATGTTGTAGTGTACTAAGAAAGTTGTCAGCAGTTAACTTCATAATTGTCTTGCGCATCGTTTCGTGCCTGCTTCATATATACATCCTTAGCATCGTCCAATGTGAAACGCTTCTTTGCAGTCTCTGCACTCACTTGCAATGCCGCGACCATGACATAACATTTTTCACGGAATACTGATTAGCCGTCCTCAATATCAAACATGAAATCGCTTTTCCATCCGCCGCGGGATTTGCCATGGGGTTCACCCACTCGCGTCCCAAGGATGGCTTCTAGTACGCGCGGTAGCAAAAGGATATTCGATAGAAGATCAGTGCTCACGGACATAGGGTGTGATGCTTGGAAATATTTACCTTCGCACGGCTGTGGAGGAATGAAAATGAATGGGAAAGACTTCGGCATGCCAAAGTATGCTATATTTCAAACACTGGTTAAAATACAGTTGGTTGGCGATCATATGCAGAGAGGGTGGATACAGACATGCTCCTACCGTATGGACGCCTAGCATGACTGGGTGGTTGTGAGCTCTTCACGCCCTCGTTGTGCGTGCCATCGTTGTCTTAGACTAGACTACAACCACCACCTTCGATCCGGCGGACGCATCACAGCCAATGATGCCTCTACTCGAGACTAATCATCACAGTCGCCACGCGTTCCAATACATAAGCGGGACATCTACGCTGAAGATAGTTAGCAAAAATTCGAACATCATAATATTGAACAACATTTCCAGTTTCAGCGACCAATAAACATTTCTCGAGTGCTGTCTTTTCCGCTATCTGCTTGTTGAGAGATCATGTTCAATTTTCGTCACAACGATAAAGTTGAGAGTGACTCACCATTTCAACCACTTCGCTGGTGAAATCGTCTGCGAGAGTGTGCCTTGAATAATCTCGTCACCGTCGCGCTTGTTTCTTCTCCACAAGCCACGCCCAATTTTGAGCCGCTAACAGCGTAAAGCACGCGCAGACACTGACTCGAACACGATGCGAGGTGCCGCAAAAAGCACGCATCAAATGCGTCGCCAAACACTCC
>MIQA02023781.1:0-16554 GCA_001887855.2 Sclerospora graminicola
AAATTTGGGGGAAAAAGATTTCGCAGTGAAGATCAATTTTAGCATTTTTATTAGGGGTATCAGAATTGGTGGGTTTCACTGTAAAAACAAATAGGTAAAACCGGAAAACAAAAGTGTGAAAACCCCTGTTATTTATACAATAACTCTTGTCACCTACCTCCTGAGGTGGGTGATAGGAAAACGCTCTTTTCCCGCACGTGAAAGGAGAGTTTTCACACCCCACTACGCCCCGCACACCGCACCCGGTCATGCCCATCCACGTCACGCTCCCGCACGCCAAACCACTTTTCACACACACCACGTCCTTCCACGCCACGCCATGGCCCGCCACCTCACGTCCCCGCAAGCCACACTACACCACGCCCCGCTACTCCTCACCCCGCCATGCCCTGCCCCACACCCCACACCCCACCACGCCTGTCCCGCACACAGGAAATGTCGTATCCCTCGATCCAGCATCGTTTCATAAAGCGGACAACTTTTGTCCAGCTTCGCTGCAACAGTATAAATCCCCTTGTTCTTGTCGTCCTCACTGATGCCAAAGCTGGTCTTTCTATTGGCTTCCTGACAAGCCCTTTTAAAGGACTTTGTATGGTATTCATGCCTGCGGTAGCAAGTGAGTTAAACACCAGACAAGTAATGTTGTCAAGCCCAAGTGGGTCAATGTGCTTCTGGGCTGTCTGTCGATACTGGGAGGTGCTTCTCGTGGGATTGCTGGTTTTTGTGTCACGTTTACAGTAGTATCTAGTTTGCATAGTCGGCAGGCTAAATTGTTGTATCATTAGAAAAACGCCCTATTCTTTCTAATATATTTTTTCATGTAGTTCACTGATATTCACTCCATATTACTCACATCCTCCACCAAATGTACCGTCATCTTGAATCACTGCCACAAACTCGGACGCATCCTTAAACCCGATTGTACCACAAAAATTGCTGGACGATGCGCCTATCTGACGCACGGGTACCTCCCGATGGATAAAAAGCTGCTGCATTGAACACGTCGTTTCCGTCAGAATCCGGTAATGAGAACATAACTGACAGCACAAGCATCAACACGAGCTTCAGCATGCATATCTGCGTGGGCATCTCTACCGAGTGCCGATCAAAAGGTGAAAAACCCATGCTGTCCTTTGCGGTTCCTTACTTGGTTTATCTTGAAATTTGTATTCTGCAAGATTACCTAATTTGCTTTTGCCAGATCCCCATACAATTTTGGACGCCTGCCTAATATGGGTTTGCCAGAATACCTATTTTCCATTAAATTAGGTAGTTAGGCAGTTCTACCTACCCTGGGTATAACTACAACAAAAGCTATTTCGGATCCAGTACCATTTGGATGTTTGCGTCCGGCCAGATTCGAAGATGCCAGCCAAATCTCCATCCGATTGGTGCCGTTTTCGTTTACGACAATCATTTTTTATATCGCGTCATGGACAAGGACAAATGTAATTTCTGCCAAATTGACAGCAGAGGAGTTTCAGCACGTTTTGAATGCGGCTCCAAAACCATGTCGATCAATCGGAACTTGAGGCGTGGCGCAATCTTAGCGAAGCGAGACATGCCGGAATATATAAAGGAATTGGCCTTAAAAAATTGCCCCTCGACGAAAAGATTAGTGAAGCGAACAGTAGCACCGCTGCTCATTTTAAATTCGTTGAAAAATATTAACCAGCTTGACGAGGCTTGTCCCAAACATCAACGTGTATTAAATAGCTTGACGAGTCTCGTCCCAGTGGAATAATCCACTCCGCTCAGTCATTTAATGTTCTTCACAACCAGGCGCAAAAGACGCTTTTCAACCTTTTAAGAAACTTATAGGTGGTTGACATCACCGTTGCCCTGAATGCTATGGAGATAAAGAAATTTTTTTAAAACTTTTTTTAAAGAAACTTTATCTCCGTAGCATTCAGGGCAACGGTGATGTCAACCACCTAAAAATATAGTAAGTAACTACTCATTAAACACGAGAAAGGTGGCGAGTTTGCTACAAATCCTGTTTGCCAAAATAGGGGCTCCGATCCTGAAGTTGATGACATGGCTGACAGCATTGAAAAAAAGCCTACGCTCAATATACTTCCAAAACATTCTTGAATCAGCAACATCATCAGTGGAATATAAACGATATTCTCGCAAGTATACGCTTGGGGAAAGCAGTAAAAGAGCATGAGGAAGCTTTTGAATTCGAAAGGAAACACAATTCGGAGTCCTTAAAGTGTAATACAAGGCATTTGTTTTTACACATCTTGGCGGTAAAATTTTATTTATACGCAAGGTCTGCAACATCACCACCACTGTTTCCCCACCGATTGATCATGTAGCTTCAGTTCGTAACGGGCTATTTTTTCTCAGTTTCAGCCTTAGCCATGTGTGGCACATGACGTTGTGCAATCCCGTCTATGTATGCCTACTCCGGTTTGCCTGCTCCTTAGCAACTCCCACCAACAGCGCGCAAAACTGAAGAACAAGAACAAAAAAGAGCAATTGGCGAATGTCGCGTAATGAGGGAGAACTGGAGAGAATGTCTCTGTTTTTCAATCGGAATGTACGATGATTTCGGCTTCATGGAGATATATTATGTTTGACCGAAGGTGTTATCTATCGTGCATGGATGTAATTAAGTTCGTACACACGAGTCCATGCATGCTAGTATTTTGCAGAGGAGTGCTACTGTACTAGATGAGCATAACTTCTAAGGTTACGTTAAAAATATACAGTTTTGGATGATACAGTAACTCTACATCTCCGTTACATAGAGAAGGCATCCTTCTCTAAGAGCGTTTTTAGATACCCTATTATTAATATACGAATGTGCAGTGGATTAGAAATCCGGCGTAGGACTTCTTTTTTTTCAAGAAAGCGGCGGGCAAGCCACATTGCAAGCTACTTCATCTAGACAGCAGCTACGAGAAGCACACACACTGCCCACGCTCGGATTTTTTTGTCGTAACGCCAACACGCACTCGGCCACGTGTTTCTACTTATGTTGGGGTACTTTCTTACTCGTCAATTGCTTCAGCATGCGGATGTACTTACCTGCATTCCGACATCAATTAAAAAAACAGTTACAGGTTGTAGCCGAATCTTGCGCTCTCAACAACATGCTATTGTTGAAGTTTTGTTTCCTGAGCGACATACGTAAGTACAGTATATCTGGACTGAAGAAAGTCGCTCTTCTTGATCGCCAAGCCGTGATTTTAACGCACGCACGCAACCCTGAATGCGTGACGGCTATCAAGTTGTCGCTATTATACAGTAACACACAAAATTTGTCGCCAGCTTAGCAGCGATAGTCGCGTAGTAATTTGCTAACCTGGCTCTAATACAAACATCAAGTCATTGACGTTCCAAGACAATGACATAACGAAGTGCAGAAAGGATTCACCATTCTGCATTTCTTCGCTTAAAAAGACAAGCTCGTATTCCACTTCAAGTATGCAAATCACCAAGTTCTCTATTACCTTCCTTATCACCCACTTTATCGTGGTGCTACTCCACACAGTTTCTGCTATCGACGTACGGAACCCCACAAGCTCGCCCAACGAATGGATCCCGACTGCAGCTGTCGTGGGCGCGGTAGCCGCTGCAGCGGTAGCAGTAGTGATTTTGGCTGTCATCAAACCGAGGTTCGGTAGACGCAAAGAATATGAGCTACACGAAGTGGTAATATCACCCAGTCAACCGGCAAGACAACCGATGTGCACGAAGAAACAATTCGTCTATACAGCGCATATTTAGCAGACCCGTGAATTACAAAGCGTACATACGGGAACAGCTTTCTAAAACTACCTTACTACTAACTACCGGTAGCGGTACTCCACACGCAACATCATGCTATTTATCGTATCACGAGAAGTTCAGACATCGCGAATCCTTTAAAATAAGTATAATACAACATTCATTTCAGTATTTTGGCAAAATTAGTCACAGTTCTTGTATAACAAAAGAAAACGCACAAGTATGTAAACACTATCTCAAGTAAATTTAAAGATGATGGACTTCCCAATTGGCACCCAAGCACGCAAGCAGGACTCACAAAGAAGACCCCCGAGAAGACAGTTCGCTGGCCCCTGGCCTTGGGCGGGAAGTCCCCCATTATGGGGCCAAGGTCACCGGAGGAGGTATTCGCTCGTTGCGTTAGGTAAGGAAGCAGCATGATATGTGAGCCGTTAGGTGAGCAGTCCATGGCGATTCCTAGGAAAAGGGCGAACGGCAGTTTCAATTGACAGTTGCCCGCCCAGAAAGGTATGGTGTAAGACACTATATTTCTTTCATTGATCTCTACACCCTTCCGAGTCCACGAATATTCGCCACAAGTGCTCCCAGTTCCACGGAAGTGAACTACCATGGAGATCGTGATGCCCGTTGAGATCCAGTACCGATGTGTATTTGTAGGTACAAGCACGACCGGACATCTCTTTGTTCAGGGTAAAATACAGGTTCCGTATACGTACGTTTCTTTCAAGACCGGCAAGAAAAGCGCAGAATGTCCGTCCCATAAGGAGATGTCAAGGTCACTGTCAAGGCGTATGCATGAT
This sequence comes from Sclerospora graminicola, assembly GCA_001887855.2. Taxonomy (NCBI): domain Eukaryota; phylum Oomycota; class Peronosporomycetes; order Peronosporales; family Peronosporaceae; genus Sclerospora; species Sclerospora graminicola. The sequence goes on from MIQA02023781.1 coordinate 4,539, forward strand.
GGCGTAAATTCCGGGTGAGATCCGGTTGCCAGTGCCCGCCCAATGTCCCTTGTCCCAGTACGATACCGCACTCGAAGATTACCGTAGTCACCTGTCGCCAAGTTTTGTTTGTGTTTGGAGATATTAACCCGGGCTTGGTCAATGAGTCCACAAGCCCTCTCTGATGTGCCCCCCCCGTGACGTCTGAGGAACCGAGTTGGCAGAGTGAGACGTACATTGGAAAAATGTTGAGTCATGATAGAAAAGAGCAAACACCAAAGACATCTCAAGTAAATATTAGCGTTAAGGCTAAATAGACTACTTTTCTCTCTCTAAATTTAAAGATGACCGTAACTAGTGCTTGCCTTGTTTCCGCTAGCGCTGTTTCTTCTAGCTGCGTGTCAGACAGTATGTCTAAAACGGATTTATATAGACACAAAAGAACGGGGCCACCTAAAATCATATCGTTGTTTGTGCCTTACGAGTATTGGCTAAAAACAAAACATTATACAATCATAAGGGAAAAGTTCACCTCTGTTTGATTAGAGGCTCCTAACCGATGGGCCAACCAAGTTAAAGAAGACACACCGACCTTTCATAAAAAATGTGATATGTGTGAGCAAAAACAGTGTCATCCATGTCTGTGAGTTTTGGGTAAAAGTTCCTGTATAATTTTATAACCGAGGATCTGTTGACTCAGCCGACCTCTTCGAGGTCAGTTGAGCCAACCGAGATGGTGACGACTATCTGACCAATCAGATGCCTCCATTTTTCAACCGAGCTGTTCCAGAACAGAGGTGAACTTTGCCCTATTAAGGTAAAAAAAAACGTGTACGAAATAAGGTCCAGATTTTATATAATTCTAAAACTAGGTAAATGCATCGTCAGAGTTGCTAATGTGAGCACGTGTGTTAAACTTGTCGTAATCACTTGCTCTAGGATTTAGCAGGTCGTACGTAATAACACCAAGCCCATCTTTGCAAAACCGTTGTTTACCGCAGTCTATTTAGTCTTAAGACGTATTAGCTACTATAAGATTTCCTAGTGAAATTTGTAAACCGTCGTCTGATCGTGTCTAGTCCTATTTCGGAGGAAGTAATGTACTTGTATCTCGCCGATCATGTGGTAAGTCTTGCAATTTACCGTGAAAACATTCCACACAGATTTCGAGCCAGATTCCTCGTAACCTCGACACTGGTCTCAGTTACTCGAACTCCACAACCGCCTGTATCTATGCGAATGTCTTGCACCAAATGCGTTTCCTTATGAACTGCTCTATGTACTGTTTCATTTCGAAGCTGCCATATCGAGCAAAACGCTGACCATAACCTGTACATTTCAGCCGCACACGCTGTAGCTTGTGGCCCACACCTGCTTCGTTGTCTGTCCATCATATTTGAAGACACTGCTGGCGCAGTCCGTGTTGCGAAAGGACTTTGATGTAATGGAACCTTTGTGTCCGAAACCCACCCCCCATTCCAGTAACTTATCAGTGGCGTCCAAATTTTTTTAGCGCGTTTGCACCCCCACACAATATGCTTGACTGTGGTGAAGTGACTTGTGAATTAATTAACGGGCAGGTATTGGCCGAGGGTGCATTCTGATTGGCAGAAAATGCCGGTCAAGTGCGTAGATGCTTGATGGCAGTTGCCAAGTGTATCCACCAGCGGCAGGATGGTGCCAGGGTCGGAATCGAGACAGATGGGCGTGATCAAGGGACTTGTAATTGGGCTAGCCTGAGATGGACCGTCCGGATCAGGTGGGCCGGATGACCGCCGATGGTGGATGACCGAAGGGCGGATTCTTTGAAAGATGTATGTACGAAGGATCTTGAAGAAGGCTGGGCTTTGTGGAAGACTGATGAGACGTCAGAAGTGGACACTGGGCTGCTAAGGAAGAGTTAACGCCAGCGGCTAAGTGGCCTTAGATGGATGGCTATCCAGGTCGAGCCGGATATTTGGAGTATGGTACATGAAGGAGTTTCCAGGTAGAGCTGGATAGCAGCTGGACGGTGGCTGGATATCTGGTGTACGGCACACGAAGGAGTATCCAGGCAGGCAGGCTGACTGGCTGGTGTACAGTACAGTAAAGAGCATCCAGATGGTTTTGGTGTACAGTACACTAAAGAAAATCCAGCTGAAGCCGGATGGTTTCGGTGTACGCCACACAAAAGAGATCCAGTTGGAGCTGACTGGGCTATTTCAGGTAGGACACATGACTATCCAGCTGGGCTATTCGGGGGAGGTTACACAAAAGGTTGTATTGGGTATAGGGATAAAAATCAGTATACGTTTCGCATTCTAAGACGCAAGTCGCTTTCATTGATTCACAGCAGAGGTCTAACAAGGTCCCCTCTTGCTGCTATTGATTTGCCCGGGGAAGGTTAAACCACCGGAAGTCCCCTGACCGGGAGTCGCCGCGTTGCGTATACTCAACTCAAGTCGCCCGTGTTTTGAACACGGTTTATCTCTATTGGAAAGTGTGGTAACGTTTTGGCCTACCGTGGAAGATTGTGGAGTGTTATTTGGACTCCCTATTACGCACACGACTGAATTTACCCCTTTATTATCGTTGCTTTAGCTGGCCGATCGATTATTCTCGGTCCAGCCGTCGAAGTATACAAACTTCAAGTAAATTGCCAATCCAGCTCCCCGGTAAAGATTTCCGCCCTGGAGCAACCCCTAGTCCTAACCCTCGTCTCCCTATTCGACGGACTTTTAACTTTTCGCCCTAGGGTCCATCAAGAGAGCGCAACCACCAGTGCTGACGGGTACACAAGGTGAGTTTTTCGAACATGGATCATCCAAGTCGTCATGACCAAGGTGATGAAAGTGACCGATCCAGCCAGCTGGATGCCGGATCGGATCGGATCAAGACCTGGATTGACGGAGTACCCTCTCTGACAGTCAGTCATCTGCGCTCCCCGTAGGTGTTCGCATCTCAGAAGTAATTTCCGAGAGCGACTTCATCACAATGGTGCGCGTGCCCGGATCTCTTGGTGACCCTAGTGGGTGAAAGACCTAAACCTGTCAAATTTGTTGACGATGTTGTGTCGGGTGCATTGGGGGAGAGGCATATCGCCCCAATTGCTAGCTGAAGATGGAAGGATGCGATGGTCGCCTCGGATATTGGGGGAGTTTTCGAGGTTGACATTAAAGAAGAAGTTACTCCCTTAGAGGCTCCGCCGGGGGTGGATTACGGGTATAGTCACTATAAGTGCCGGCCACTATGCCCCAGCTGGAGCCGGATCGGATTATGGTGCAAGTCACCATAGTCCGAAGAAGGATCATGGTTCCGACCGTGATCCTAACAAACAAATGCATATTATGAATATCAAAAAAGAAAAAATTAAGAAAGAAGAATCGAAGACTGGAAACGACCAGAGTGGGAAGCAGGCTGGATCAGGATCAAGTCACTATCCAGGTCTCCTACCCCTACAAAAGCTGGATTGGCAGGAGCCAGATTATCCAACTCGCAAGGATAGGCCTCGTTTTGAAGAAGAAGAAGAAAAGCTGGTCGGCCTATCACAGAAGGTTACGGATACAGACCTGGAGCGTGCCCGACATCTTCGCGAGTTAGGGCAGTTCTTGCGGACGGATGGGGTCCTGACGATAACACGACCGAAAATCCTAGGAGGATTAAAAGGTCCCGTATCTCCCCCATCTCTCTCAGACAGCCACGTGTCCCTTATTAGAGGACTATTCGATCAACTCAAGCAAGCCGGCATCAGCACCGGCGCTTTCGATCCGAACCGGTTGTTCGATCTGAAGGCGGACTGGATGAAGGAGGCATCCAGCGCACTTCACGACCGCTTGATACCGTTAGTGGGTTGCTATCCGTTGCAGATGATGACAGCAACAACTGGAGCGACTCCGCCTTCACCGCCGGCAGCAGGCAGACCTGCTGGACTACACTTAGGTTCCTCACAGTACGAGTCTCCCCCTTCAGAAGCGGATTCAACTGACTCATCGGTAGGCATTAACCGCATGACGCTTGGCCCAAAGGGCGCAGCGCGTGTGGCAACGGCCATGAGGTTTGGAGAATACAAAGATCTAGATTCGCCCGAGCGGAAGAAAGCCAGTCAGAACAGTGCTCAGCCCCGGACGGCGACGGCGGATCCTGAACCAAAAGACGAAGACGTGGAAGTGCGGATCAAGAAGGAATCTCGAGCCGGCAGCCCAGCCCCCCCCAAGTCGCCCCGCGAGTAGACCCTCAGGCGTGCCCTCAAGTGCCGGATCACCTTCAGAACATGTTTTCGGCGATGATGGAGCGATACTTGAGAGAACAGCGTTGAGTGAGTGCCAGTCGGGGAGCCCGGGGTCACCGGACCAGCCGGCTCGTCGTGGGAGCCGGGCGCCCGATCCAGTCCCGTACTATGCGAGGGAGCGATTGATGAAGACATGGAGTCAGTGCAGCCCAAGCAGAGTGAGCCCCGTTCCGTCCAGCTAAGCCACCGGACAGATCGCCGAATCGGACGGCCAACGAATAGGAAGCTGTTTCCCAGCAACGTGGACATGGAATCCGTCAAGTCAGCCAGGTGACACTATGATCCGGATGACCTGGATCTGGGGATGGCTCGCCGAGCCAATATGGCCTCAGCCCAAGCGTTTGATCCGGACTCAGGGGCGATTACCAAGGTGCAGATGTCAGCCACGTCCGCGTTGAAGGATTTCACTGGATTGGACATGGATGATGATCAAGCCCGAGGATGGCTGAGCAAGACGAAGTCAGCATTCCTCAGAGACCGTACGCCGGACTATGAGAAGTGCCTGATCTTCGGAGACTTGATGAAGGGTACGGCTAACAACTGGATCCAGCAGCTCAGCCGGGAAGTCCGAGACGATTGGAGGGAGCTGGTTGAAGCTTTTGGAGAGCAATACTGCGGATCGGGAATGTCGGTAGCGCGCCAGTATTTCCACACCAAGAAGCGGGCAGATGAGACCCTCTGGAATACCTCCATCGTCTGAATGTCGCAGGAATGAAGGCGAACATACCGGCTAAGAAGATTCTAGCCGGTCGGCAGCTGCCCGAGAACATGTGGAGCATTTTATCAGCACGTTGGACGTGGGTTTGGTGTCCGGTACACAAAAAAGCATCCGATCGGCCGGAAGCTGGCCATGCTGTTTGACGCTGGCGCTGAAGTGTCCATCGTTGACACCAACTTTGCTCGTAAGGTGGGATATGAAATAGATGAAACGAAGCGGCAAGAGTGTATCGGCATTGGAGAAAAGTCGTACATGACCCAAGGAAGAACAAGAATTAAGAATTCGCTGGCTGGGTCTTTGGTGTACTATTTTACCGCCTGGGTAGGTAAGGTAGCCGGGCAGGATGCAATTCTAGGGATGGACTTTATGGTCCCAGCCGGCATACAGCCAAATTTGGACATTGGCGTTGCCTGAAGAGGTGCAGATCCAGCTGGCTAGCTGGCGGCCTTAATATGGTGCCCACGTCCAGTTACTCAAGTTAGGTCAGTTTGTAACGGTGCCAATGGGAAGGACGGTGGAAGTAATGGTGCGACCACACGACCGACGGCGTATGTTATGGCTGTGTGGTGTTGTCGCTCTCAGAAATTCCTTCTTGGATGCGAACACCCACGGGGGGCCCAGATGTCTGACTGTCGCTGGGGGTACTCCGTCCATCCAGGTCTTGATCCGATCCGGCATCCAGTCGGTTGGATCGGTCACTTTCATCACCTTGGTCGTGACGACTTGGATGATCCATGCTAAAAGCCCACCTTGGGTACCCGTCAGCACTGGCGGTTGCGCTCTCTTGATGGACCCTAGGGCAAAAGTTAAAAGTCGTCGAAAAGGGAGACGGGGGTTAGGACTAGGGGTAGCACCTGGAAGATCCTTGGCGCAATCAGTACCGCAAACGACCCCTCGACTATCCTGGAATTCAAGTGTCCCGGCTCCGCAACAAGTATAATCGTCCATAGCGATGGGTAACCTGACTCTTTTAGCTTTTTACTTTTCTTTGTCCACCTTTTAATATATCCATCCATGCTTCTTTTGTCCCCCACTCCATCATTCACTTCGGCAGTTAACCCCGGTTAGTCACGCCCGATTGGCGGCAGGTCTATCTAGAGGGATCTCCTCTTGCCACAGGGCATCTCCTGATCCGGACGGGGCTGAATGTCTGGTTCCCAGTCCTGGTCGTCATACTCTTCTTCTCCGAAACGGTTGGATCCGGGTGGGTGGACCTCGCACCAGGCGGCCTGTCCGATTATCACTGGTAGCCTGTTCATTTCTGCCAGTTCGCCTAACATACCAGGATCCGAGACGGTGAAGCCGACCTGATCACGCATGGCCAATGTAGCCAGATGGTCTGCGCAGTTGTCCCACTCCCGTTTGACATGTAACAATTCATGTTCTGGCCATTTCCGGAGGGCGGACATAACCCGATCGTTCCAAAGTCTTAGTCGGGGAGCCTTGCCGTCTATTGCTCCCGTGATTTGCCGGATCACCAGATCGAAAACACCGCATATGATGATCCGTCCCTGCGTCCGGCCAGTCAGCAGATCTAGGCAAAGTAACAATCCTCGGTATTCTGCCTGATTCACTGTTATGCAGGGCGTGGAATCTGAAGCAGCAGCGACCACTTTCCATTCAGCCAGCTTCCATAGGATGGCACTATAGGCGCCTCCTCCATTTTTTACGCTTGCTGACCCATCAAAGCTTATAACCATCAGTTCTTCTGTCGGTCCCACTGTCGGTGGTGGTAGTATGCTGGATTATCGTGGCTGTTTTCGAGGCGCTATGGCTATCTGCGCTTCCTCCACTTCTGCCCTTTGGGTGATGCTGGCCGCTAACGTGCCCAGTATCTCCTTTTCTCCTTTGGTACACTTGATTACCTCTAGCGGCCACTGAGACAAAAACGCAGCCCATCTACCCAGCCGACTATCAATTCCATTTGCCGTAAGAAGCCATGACAGGGTCGACCGTCTGGATAATACTTAATAGGGCGAGACACCAGCATAGTGTAGCACACGTCTAGAATCCGTAGTAAAGCCAACACTTCTTTATCCACCAGCCCATAGTTAACTTCGTTAGCCTTCAGAGTCCGGCTAGTGAACGTCACAGGACAATACACTCCGTCATGATCCTGCACAAGGGCAGCTGAGTTGGCCCACTTGTTAGCATAGATGATGACCACAGGAACCTTATATTAACATCGAAATGCTTCAGGACTGGTGCGGTCGCCATCTTTGCTTTCAGCATGTGAAAAGCTACCATCGCCCTGGTCATGTGGTATTCGGCCCGGCAGCGCAGTCATTGGACAGCCGGCTGCCTGTCCGGGTGGACGCGGGCGGCATCTCATTGGTGGAAATAGTCGACCCGGGCGACATCTCATTGGTGGAAATAGTTGACCCGGGAAGCATATCATTGCTGATATTGCTGGCTCGGTTCGCACTTACCCTTGCCTATCCTGCTCTCTCAGCTTGTGGTAATCCACCTCCCGTAACTCATACAAAACAGCAGCATAGACCGCGAAATCCTCAATGAACCGACTGTAGTAGTTCAAACTGCCCAAAAAAGATTGCATGGCCTTAAGGACCGCGGCAAATGCAGATTACTCAAGGACTCCAAATCCTTCGGATTAGCTTCCAATCCGGCAATCGAAACCTGGTGACCCAAAAAGGTTACCTTAGTTTTTTTCCAGAAACTCTTCACCACACAAATCGAAAGATTCCCATTTTCACACGTAATCATCACCTTTTCACATAGTAAATCTCCAGTAGTCGCCTTCACGAGAATGTCATCAATGTAGGACCGCCTCCCCAGAACCGAAGCTTTTGGGACGGGGTCCGGGTCACCTTTGGCAAAAACACGTCACCAAACAGAGCAGAATCTTGGTCCGCCTTGATCTTGAAATGTCCATACAACGCGTTATCTATTAGCCGTTGGTAAATCTGCGGAGCATTCGTTAGGCCAAACGGCATCCGGTTCCACTCGAACTACCCGAAGGGCGTCACAAACGCAGAGATTTCCCGTGTACGACCGGTCATAGAGACCACCCAGAATCCACTAGCCATACCCAACGAGCAATACCACAAAACTTTATCCAGATCCTCCAGCAAGTCATTTATTTATCAACGGCATCGGGCAAACCATTAGCTTAGTCAGCCGGTTAACCAGCCGGTAGTCGATACACAACCTTATGTGTGGTGGAGCCGATTTCCAAATCCATGACCGAAGTCGTGGGTGGAATCCGGATACCCACTGGCCCGGACGACCAACTATCGGAGGGGGTACTCCGTTGATCCTGATCAGCATCAGAATCAGATGAATCACCATTATGGAGACTGATCTGATCCTCCCAGTCATCTGGCCGGTCATCATGCGCGTCAGGATCTATGTTCAACTTCATCTCACCTTGTGTACCCGTTGATCGGGGGTGGTTACACTCACTCAGGTGGACTCGGTGACGAAAACGATGATCTTGATCAGGTCGGAGGGGATGACCTTCTCGAGACGGGGGTGTCCTCGGGTGGAAATCTTCACCGGAGAACGGGTTGGGGTCGATACTTAATCAGTATCTAGGCACTGATCGGGAAAGTTCGTCCGATCAGGCCAGCCAATGAGAGAGATAATAAGAAACCAAGAAAACGCGATCAAACCACGATCTTCCACAGTAATCCACAAACGTTATCTCCACAAAACCTTTTCAATATTAATGACGTGTTCCAAACACGTGTGCGTTGAGGGTGAGGTTCGATCACCTAAACAAACCCGTCGGGGGTCTCCCGGTAAGCCAAAATACGTCTAAGCGCGTCTTAACCGGGAAATAGTTGAGCAAGAGGGGACTAATCAACCCTGTGCTCCCAATGACCGCAACACGTGGCGGAGCGACTCTTGGCTTAGGGGGAAAATCAAAACATGTTATTATATATGCAATGTCCTATACCTAGTGTAACATACACCAACTCATGCCTGATTTATACTTCGAACCTGTTCACTTCATCGCACGGTTGCATAGCACCACCTTGCCCATCCTAGCTGCACCTTCAAGCTGATCTGTACCACTTCTGCCCTGATCACGACCAGACTCCTATAACGATCTTCAACCATCCCGATCTTCGATAAACAACTTGGAAAACACTTGAGATCTGCCCTTCTGACACTTGTTCATCTCATATCCAGCCCGACTTAATTGAGAACTTCACCTGCCTTCGCGTCTGGACGCCGGTTTGAGGCTGATCAGCCCCGATCACGATCGGCATAGCGATCAGCCGAGTGATCAGGCAGTGATCAGGGCGATCAGCCCTTGATCACTTCGGAAACTCTCTGGGTCACCATCACAACGACTTTATTCACCTGCTCAGCCATACTTCCGACCTTCATATCCTGTCGGGGCAACCATATCACACCGATCTCAGCTGATCGGGCCTAATCGGGCCTTCTCACGTCATCCTCGGACAAATCCATCGGTCATCATCACTCGCACGACTCGCCATTCCACATGCCCCATTTCATTCCACATCTGATCTTCATATCTTGGGGCATAATCAGTTGGCTCGGCCGATCGGGCCGAAACTTCGTGTCATAATCAACTTCAACAGCTGCACTGTTCATAGATCGGCTAGATGACTGTCTCTGATGCGTCATGTCACCAGTTGCTGTATTTCCAACTCGTTATACATCCACGGGAACTCCACTTAGTAAACGTGATCACGATCGCGATCGTGATCTCCACCGTTCCATCAGTGTCTGGGACTGGGCGTAGTAACAGTACTTGGCTGATCTCTTCACATCGCGAATACCCACCTTTTCATCGTATATGCGATCGGCCTTTCCCACCCATCAACTGTCTCATGTTGATGGGTGTTCCATCGTCACCAATCAACGGCCATGTGTGGTCCACCTCATTCTCAACATTTTTCTGATCGCTTTACCACAGCCGCCCCTGAGACTAACTACAGCCGCGCAACGACTGCAGTTCGACTCATTCATTTCCAAATTTCCTCTTTGGCGACTACCATGGCTGACTCGAGACAATCTTCTCTTCCTTCTTCGCCATCTTCGGCTGCCCTTCCGATCACCGACTCACCTCCCAGTTCAAGTTCGGCTGATCCAGCGACCACCCCGATCACGACCACGGCACCGATCACGACCAGTCTCATCCGTCCAACGACGAACATGACTTCATATCGTCCGCCTTGGAGTCTTCCCGCTCGGTCCTCTCAGATCGCCCCGTCAGTTACTTGGAACAGCTCGCTCGTCTAGTGGAGGGATCGGGTCCACTCACGTTGGGGTCCATGGAAGCTTGCCGACTACGGTCGGAACTCCGAAGTGCAATTCCCGAGTTGATTTCTCTATATGACACCAATCGGGCACTTAACGCTGAGTTATCCGACCGTCGAATCGTTACCGATACCTTGGAACATGATTCTGCTGATCTGGCTAGCCAGCTGTCGACTCTTCGGCTAGATCGCGACCGACTTGACCAAGACCTGCAAGACATGACTGACCGCGTTCAGAGTCTGACGATGGAGCGTGATCAGCTATCAGCTGACCTCGCTACTCTGCGCCTCTCCAAGCCTTCGGACACCGTCGCCTCTCTACAGTCGTTGATCAGTTCGCTGACTATTACCATTCGCGATCAAGGTATGCTTATCCCATTCATTTCTTCTGCGATCTGTATATGACTTTCCATGTTTGCTTCCAGACGAACGTATCGAGGCGATGAAGGGTTCAATGGTCGAGATGGTGGATCACCTACAACAGCTCGATGATCACCGTATCGACCGTGATCAGCTGCTTCGTGACAAGATCCGCACTGCCGAGGACGTAGAGCGTCGGGAAGTCGAGGTGCGCTACTCGGATGAGCAGGTCCAGCTCCTGGTAAAGCAACTTTCCGATTCTCGCATCGGCCGCGCCAACATACAGAAAAGGTTGTGCGAGAGTCGGAAAGAAGCTGAAGATTGCCGGCGCGAGCTTAATCTTGCTCGGGTTAAACTTGAAACCCTAGAGCTCGATGATCGCGCCTGGCTCCAGCATAACGCCGACTTGAGGAATGTTGCGGTACAGACTATGGAAAGGTGAACCAACCCGAACACCAATTCGGGGTACTTCGGACGGCTTTGCAACGCTTTCCTGAGCTGATCAGCTCTCTTGCTCCGTCTGGAACACCTCCACAGTCTCCCGAGTCTGCCCCGCCATCACCCGCATCCTCCGTCGCTTCCTTGCCGGCCCATAGTGCTGATCAGCCCGTGATCAGCACTGCAGCGGCTTCTGCGTCTACTCCACCCCGTTTACCGCCAACCCCGAGATCAGTCTCCTCGATCTTGAGTTCTGCGAAGCGTAAACGGGCCAGCTTGTCGAAGAAGAAGATGGCTCCCGTCAAGCGCTCTCGTCTTATTGTTGATTCGGACGATAAGTCGACTGATCTGGACAAGAGGACGCTATCTGTTCTTGCCCGATCGCGCAGTACTGATTGTCGTGCTCCAGTGGCGACCCTTTCAGGCGTAACTTCGCTGACCCAGGCCGTCGCTTTACTTGAGTCCGATGGCGAGGACGATGATGATCTTGAGGAGAAACAACCGGTTTCGGCTGTTCCCAGCGTTCCTCCACCGGCCAATACGACGGTGATCGCCCGACCACCCAATTTCACGGGCGTCTTCATCCCGGCGAGCCAGTCGTCGATCGAGCAGGACGACTATAGCTATAATCCGAACCAAAGGTTCATGGATTTATACGTCGTCATGCAGGGCAAGCCGACTCCTGCTCACATGGCAACTCGAAAACCTTGGAGTGCCGATCACGTATGGGATCTGACGCCTCAGGTTCTTGCGGTGAGGCACAAACTCGTCCCTCGCTTGTGGTCCCGTCCGCCAGGATGGATCTTTCCGACTAGATCGTCGGCGCCCAATGACAAGCAGTGGAAACCGCGTGTGTTGACCAGAGGCTCTATCGAGCTTCTGATCGATTCAGCACCTTGGGATGTCCTCACGACGCTTATGCCCGGGCTGGCGTTTCCCAATCGCCCCTGGTTTGTCGATCTACAAGGACGTCTGGCCTGTATTATCGAGAGCATGTTC
>MIQA02023783.1:0-45884 GCA_001887855.2 Sclerospora graminicola
AAATAAACCGAACTTATTTATAAAAATATAATAAACGGGTTTGCAGACGGGACCAACACGTTAGTGAACCAGAACACGAACCCGATCACGGCACACAAAGGGAATTAATTGATGACTTAGCGAAAAAAGAAGAAGAGCCGGATACAGGTATCACAACGGAAGCAGAGTGCGTATTAATGTGGGAAAGAGTACAGCCCATGTGGGAGAAGAATACCGGAATTAGTTTTCCGAAAGCGACCTCAACTAAGGCAATCTGGATGAGAGCAGCTCAACAAGAATCGAACAGGATTCTGCATTTACTCAAAGATGTGCCAGGGGCGTACCATATTTTGGAGAGCGTAGATCAGTCAGTTCTGGTAGAATTGACAAAATTATGGCGAGAACAGTGTTGGTCACAAATGGTGGCTATGGGAAAAGTGCATGGAATGAATGATATTCCGGCTAGGTGGTTCGAAGTGTGGGAAAGCAGGTACAACCAAGTGGCTACCCCGGCAGCTCGAGCTGCAATAATGATCAGTTCTCAGGAGTGGACACGATTACGGAGAGCAAAGTATGGGGGAAATCAGATGGTGAAACTGCTAGCACCAAAGCAGATGTTAAAGCTAGCCAGAAATTTACTATGTGCGCATCTATTTGCAGAGGGACTAGCAGCTTTGGTGAGCGAGGATTATCACCCAGTGGATTCGATTGTGATGATGATACAAAGACACTTTAAAACAAGCACCTTACTGCCCGGATATTTGGACAAAGTGCGTGCCGTAGAAAATGGGCAACAGAATGCGTGGAAGGACATCACCCATTTTATCACCTCGGAAGTTCCTCCAAGATTGACAACCATGAATGATACCCAGCAGGGTGCCCATTACTAAAGGCCCCGCAACGGGCTCTCTCCCAGATCATGGGTATTTCCATTTGGATCAATTGGAGACATTTGTTAAATTGAAGACAATGCAGGATCTGGAATACAGGTCGGTTGTGAACGATGAGATGGATCAAAAGCGATTATCAACCCCCCACATAATTACGCAAAATGTCAGGGGTTTCAAGACGGAGTCCATACGAGACTGGATGGTGACATGGAGGACGGGAGGGAAGGACTCACAAGCGTATTTTACGTTGCTACAAGAGACACATGTAGCGACTCAACAAAAATTCGAATTTGTGGTGAAGATGTGGGCACAAATATGGGGCAAAGCAACGAACGAGTCCACGCATGAACTTTCGTATTGGAGCAGGTTTCCGCTTAAACAAGGGGGAGTGGGAATACTTATCAGACCAGATATTGCAGAGGAGGTACGGCCATGGATGAAACATAAATGGTCAAACCGTTTCATAGCGATCGAATGGAGGGGATCAGTAATTGCGAACGTTTATGGACCAACGGGTGATGTCAAGTTACAAGAGAAATTCTATGCGGACCTTGGGGAGGTCTTGTCACAACAATCATCATCAAATTTAATTATTGGAGGAGACTTCAATTGTGTCGACATGCCGGTGCTAGATCGAATGGGAGGAACAAGAACGATACGCCCTGAGAGTTTGAATTTACACCGATTTGTCCAGGACCGTCGGCTTAAAGATGCTCGGATGCTCATCGGATCGGCACTAGAGGATACTCACTTAGCGCCCATACACCATTTTACATACTGGAGAGGTGGTCAGGCAAGCAGAATAGACAGATTCTACGTTTCTGAAGATTGGGCACCGTGGGTTACCTGGGTAGATGTATCACTTCCCCAGGTATACTCGGATCATAATCAAGTAACGCTATTTTTAAAAGACCCCGAACAAGTGCAGAGCAGGGGAAATCAGCGGGTAGTGATTTACCCCTTCAAAGGGTCGCAAGACTTAATAGGGACTCCAGGGGTTGAATCGGCGCTGTCGAAGTATGTGAACCGAGTCAAAGCAGCGTCGGATTGGGATACGTGTATATCCAACATCCTGGATTATTTTTTTAAAACGAAGAGGCGATTAGTAAAACGGAGGAAGAGAAGAGTCCACCAATTGAAAAAACTAGTGTACGATAATGCCTCATCAAGGACGCAATTAATCACCGGAATATCAGACGCTATGCGACAGGAAAGAAGATTTCGATTGGGAAAACGGCTTCACCGGACACTGGAAGACGTGCGGTGGCTTTTCAAAAGGACAGCTGTTTGGGAACGTGATCAAGTAGTATCGGAAATTTCTGAAGGAACCGGGCAGTATTTTAGACGAGATGACTCCATCCCGGATAAATTTGCATTGACATGGCGGTCAATACTAGGCCGCAGTCATCGGGAAGTACCGGAAAACTCGCTAGAGGTTAACCTCTTGCAATTCATGAAAATTCCAGAAAGCAGGAAAGTCACGAAGCAGCAAAATATGGACTTGATGGAAGATATCCAAGAAGATGAACTCAATTGGGCAATCAGAAGTTTGGAACGAAGAAAAGCGGCTGGAATAGACGGAGTTGGAAACGATTTTTTCAAAGATTACGCGTCTTTAATGGTAGATCCATTATTGGTGGTATGTAATGATATCTTACGTGGAGCATTGCCACCAAAGTCTTTCATGAAAGCGCTGGTAATACCGCTACAAAAAAAAGGGGACTCAATCGACGCCCTGGACTACAGACCTATCTCACTTCTTACTACTGGATATAAGTTGTTTGCTAAAATATTAGCACGAAGATTGCAAAGGTTTCTGGGGAATTTAATTGGAGACACTCAACAAGGGTTTGTGGCCGGTAGGAAAATGGACAAAGCGATTATCATGATGAAAGCGACCCTGAAGAAGTATGAACATTCGCAGAAACAAGATTTAAATGATAGCGCGGGTGTATTATTTTTGGATTTTAGCAAGGCTTACGATACTGTGGACAGGCAATATTTAATGACGGTTCTATCGGTTTTTGGATTTTCGCAGCAATTTATCGCATTAATGGAGAGATTACACAATGAGACGATAGCAGAGTTCTATGTCAATAAGGCTTTTTCGCGCCCAATCAAGGTGAGATCAGGTATCCGCCAAGGCTGCCCACTAGCACCACTACTGTTCATCTTGGCAGTGGAGCCGTTGGGTCTGGCGATCGCACAAGACATAAATCTACAAGGAGTGCGCCCATTTAAAAGTGAGAAAGCGAAAGAACATAGATTTTCGGCCTTTGTGGACGATTCCACGATTTTTGTACGAAAGGCGTCACAAGTTGAACAGGCGTTACGAGTAGTGAAACGATTTGGTGACTTGGCCGGGCTCAAAATTCAGCCACAAAAAAGTCACTTTTTTTTCTTACAAGCAAACCGAGTCCCAAAATCATGGTACAAAATACCGGTATTACAAACCGGAGAATCAGTAAGGTACCTGGGATACCAATTCGGTTGGACAGATCTAAGAGAGAAGAACTGGGCTCTGAGAATACGGAACATACAGAGGCGCCTGGTTACAGCAGCAAAGTGCGGCACAGCAGTAGCAGAACGAGTACAACTTTTCAATGCGATCGCGCTACCCGCTATACTCTTTACGGCGAAGGCGTTTGAACCAACGGAGGCGGGACTCAAGCGATTGCTACAACTTCAGAAAAATTTCATATGGGGCAATTCGACAAGCACGGAATCATGCCGTCATAAAGTCACGCCATATCTGTTGTTCACACCGAAGGGAGCAGGAGGGATCGGCCTTATCTCTATACCGGTGGCAATACGAGTACAAAGATTGAAAATTGCTACCCAGTGGCTGATAGCGGCTCCAGATTGTTACCAGAGAGCCTGGATAGAGTTACTGGAACCAGCCCACAGAAGTCACAGCAATGTACGTTTCACACCGCTTAGAGGTTTTTCACTCTGTAAAGCAGTTGGGGGAGCAACATCGAAGCGAGGAGTTAACGTGACAAGGCAAATCTGTGAACAGCTAGGACCAAATACGGAGCAGATAACGGCTCTGAACGCTTACACACTACACCACCTGCCAAGACTGCGAGCAATACAAGAGGAGCAATTGCAGCGGAAGGCTCATACACTTCTGCAAGGTGAAAGGTTCACTATTGAGATTGACTTACAATCAGTCCACTTTCATGGACTGTTACCGCCTCATATGGTGCCGTTTTGGGGAACGTATGACTGGGGAGATAATCCGTGGATTCCAGAGACAACTTCACCTGTATTACTGACGAAAAAATATGATCGGATTCCGGTGATGAAAATACGCGAACTAGGAATACGAAGACTAACTGCTTCCACTTATGCATGGCAGGTTTTAAGCGTAGGACCAGAGTCCCACACCAGGGCTAAAGTAAGCAGGTGGATGAGCGCAATCATCCTAGCGTCGCCGCGAGTGGA
Source organism: Sclerospora graminicola (assembly GCA_001887855.2). Taxonomy (NCBI): domain Eukaryota; phylum Oomycota; class Peronosporomycetes; order Peronosporales; family Peronosporaceae; genus Sclerospora; species Sclerospora graminicola. The sequence continues at coordinate 4,317 of MIQA02023783.1, forward strand.
AATTGGTGAAATCATCGGAGAGGAACCGCCAATAACACTGTGTAGAGGGCCCGATCGATTACAGGATTTTAATTGGCAGGTGGTGGAGTTAGGACGAATTCGAGGCAAAAGCCCAGTGGGAGCTCAATGGGTGGAAGTAAGACAAGAACTGAACGGCATACACTGGAAGATTGTAGAAGACGAGTGTTTAAGTCAAGAGGTGGAGGTAGACAGTAAGGATCAACTAGTGGCCTTCCATGCTCACCCGAAGCCACATCTCATCGGGTGGAGTATACCAGACGGAACCTCAATAAACAGGATACCAGGATCGTTGAGGAAGCAGTTCCGGAAGATATATCATCGAGGAGTGGCGTCGGGGTTAAATGGACTAATGGCTACGTGGAAACGACATTGCAAGGACAATGACTGGTGGCAGAAGGTCCAAGATAATGAGCCCAACCAGGTATGGTCCCATGATAATATTCTAACTAATTATCAGGTGTGGGTTATGTATCGTATGACTACAATGCAACTAAATACCTTTATTCCGAGACACATATACGAAAGACGCTGTTTGATGGACGCCCGGTGTCGTGGAAGCAGGTCAGACATATTCCATATCATGTGGGACTGCAGGCGGGCAAAGATGATTTGGAGGAAGCTCCTTCAACAATGGGTAGGAGTGGAGATAACGAATCAAGGGGTGAACACCTATCGAGAACACATCCTGAACAAGACGGCACCTCCGTTGGGTAGTTTGTTGACTCAGGCAATGATGTACAGATATGGAAAAACAGAGGATGACTTTCTGGAGTCATTGGATAGAATCTGGAGAGGCTTATGTGGAATATTCATGACGTGGCTATGGCAACTACGGAATCAAGTCGTTTTCCAAGGCATTATCAAGGATGAGCACGAGTATCTACGGTTCGTGTGGGAGCAAGGACGGGCGCAATTAGCGGCGGTTGCAGAATTTGAGAAGGCAAACAGAGACACAAGAGAAGAGGGGTTCCGACTTCAAATAAGTTTAGAGTGCTTATTCCAACACCAGTCAGCACCAGAACCAGCTATCAAGTTATCTACTTGCCATCTTCAGGCTGCAATCCAGAGGAATAAGCTGGTATCGAGAACGCCAAGCGCCTCCCTGTCATGCGATATTCAGCGAATGCAAGCCAAAGACTCCACCTGTTCTGAGCCTAAATTGCATACTAGGTTTTATATGTACATAGTAGCTAATAGTTAAGACTAAATGGACTACATTTACTACTAAACCGAACTTATTTCACGACATAAAAAGCTCATATTAGATTAATCCTGTAATGGCAAATGTACTTAGATTTTCGACGTATAATGACAACATGTGCGTTTGAAAGAAACGAGGACGCAGGTCTGTTAAAAATATTTCATCCAAATCAATGTTAACTAAGTCATCAATAATTCACCACTGTAATACGAAACGTCACCCTATATAGTTACCCTAATACATGTATTTGTTGGGTTGTTAGGCACCATATTTGGCAAGACAGAAGGCTATTTCCTTCATCAAGACGCGTGCGTCCATTGCCCCATACCCGCCAAGCTTGTCGATCTCTGCTTCGTTAAATGTTTGCACACCATCACGACGCGTCTGATCCTGACAAAAACTAGTGAGCATGAGGCATCGTGGAGCGTGTTCGCCCTCTTGGTCTGGATACTCGTGGTCCCACTTTTGATAGCTCAGTTGTGCTCGCAGAGGATGAGGCTTCGATGGGTTTTTTTTTTTAGCATTGGTTGACTAGCACCTTAAACGATGGACACAAAAAACTTGCTGCTGCCATCGTCTTGCTGTTGCATTGCTAACTCCGACACGAGAGAATCAATCCAGGAATCAGCAGGCAGAATTGAGCCACCGGCTAAGTTAATGTGTACGAAAGCTAGAGCTTGGACGATTTTCGGGTCACTTAGTAGCGAGATAATGTGACTCTTGGCATCATTTTCATGTTCTGAGACTTTGTAAACCGATGTGACCCCTGCTTTTTGAGCAAGTTGTATTGCCGAATCTGAAGCGCTGTAAAAGAAAATGGCCACCTTTGGATACCTACCATCAATAAATACGACTCCTTTAACTAAAATAGACAATCTCGGAATGAAACTTTGTACGCACGCTATGACTCCTTCTTCTCCTTGAGCGCCAAGTAGAACCAGCAGGTCACTAGAATATGGGTCAGAGAGCACAAGGAATCCACTACAACCTCGTGCTGCCACATCATCGAGCGCTGGTAACTTGGTGTCTGTCTTACCATCCACGAAGACAACGACAATCTTTTGCGCGATGTGAATTGGCATCATTGAAGATTATATAATACTTCAGGTAGCTTTAATAACAATCGGTGCGCAGCAAGCTTTCTAAGCGTCATTTGTATTTACACCATACACCATATACAGTATTTGACTAAGTCCGATTAGGTGCCCAAATCAATTTTAGGCGGTGCCCTTAGTGTTTCCCTATTTTATATACCCTAAAATGCATGTCATAGGCGACTGCCACTCATAGGCGGGGCCTACTATTAAGAGCTAAAACTTTACACATCAGCTTTTATGCAAATCGTAAAAGCTGTATTACCCTAACTTATTTTAGGAATAATCCTAGTGATCCGAAATTAGGTTCGAGTCATCCTGATCCAGACCATTGCGCGTCCTCTCATATCGAGACACGCGGAGGTAACCTAAGCTAGCCTATGGTCAGACAGTGCTTCTACGTGTCGATAAACTTGGTACACACTTCGAACCCCATGTCACGCATACAAAAGGTTAGTGTTTTACACATAAGTTTGGTATTTTGCACATAATTTTGGGTAGCCCACTGTGACTTTTTACGAGTGCTTGTCATAAGCGACAACAGCAGTTTTGACAGGGTTTGGTAGTACCGTGGAAACATAGGTGTCGCCTTTGACATGCATTTTACGGTAAGGGAAACATTATTCTGACCCCCTCGAATTGATACGTTGACCCCTATTTACAAAAAAAGGACGAATCATTTCTATTTCTAAAATGATGTTACAGTAAGGTATAAAATTTTACGGCACAAAGCCCACGACCCTTGACTTACGGGACGATCAATTGTTCGCAACCAAGCGATTGCCTCGAGCACAAGTGAAAATGGACAAATCGCTGGGTCCAGGAGGTGATGCCAACATTTTTGCTGGGCAGTTTAATGGTGATAAAGTTGCCATTACAACGGTACGACTCGAGAATACAGCAAGCGACGAAAAAATGCGCCACTTCAAGTTTACTCTTCTTAGATGCTGGCTTTGTACACAGCAGCAATCTCAGAGTACACTTGGATGTAATGTGATCGTGAGCGAATGCTCCAGGTACTAATAATGCCACGTAGTTTGGAACAACGGAACCGTCATGTGAATTGCTCTTCCTATCTCCAACAAGCTTTTGCAATGAGCGGCAAGCAAGATTCAGGTAGTAGTGTCCTCAACTCCACAAATCACGTGCACCTTTCCACGCAATTGGGTTTGCAGCAAATTTTGGGTTCTTTTCAAGAAACTTGCAGATGTCGAATCGCTCCCAATACTTAACCACTTCATGGTTAATGTGACTAGACACCTTGTCGAAGAGATGAATTGGCATTCCATCAGTTCCTAGCGGGCCAAACACAACAAATTACAAAAACAAGGACGTCAAAGCAAAAGCAAATGTCATATTTACAGCAACTCAGTCAAACTTACGAAAGCATCACATTGCCCGCCATTACCACGTCCATACATTAGTTCCACCAAATTTTCGTCATGGTTGCTGCATGTTGTGAGTCCGTTGCTGCGGCTGGTAGGGTAAGGATTGTCGTTAGCATCCCAATACACTTTTTCTGCTTCGTAAATATTTACGACTTGAAACCGCGAAAAGTCGACATGATCAGGAGCAGAACTCCAGGCACCACTGAAGAAGTTAGGGAACTGCAGCTGCAACCAAAGTGCCGCCCAGGCACCAGATGAGTGGCCGTGCAGGAAACGACCCGGAATGACAAAGCCTTTACCGAGTACAGTAACATCATTTTTAGAAATAGAAATGTTGCGTCTTTTTTTGTAAATGGGGGTCAACGTATCAATTCGAGGGGGTCAGAATAATGTTTCCCTTTATATAATCATAAATTGATACTTGATGAATATCGACTTCTACTTCTTTCAGTAATTTTACCCACCCTCTCAAACCGATCTTTCAATTATTTGGCACCGGAGGAAGTATGCTTTATTAGGAATATGCGACGTCTGCTTTAGTGATGAGGCGAAAAAGAAATCGACATACGTTTTGTACTGTTTCAAGACTTCTTAAATTACATGTAGACGAGTCCAGTGACGTCCAGAGATAGTGGAAGAATGAGCTTTTCGATTGATATTGCCCACCCTTCAGTGGAGCGAATCAACGTGAGCTATGTAACTCGGGGCTTTATAAAGAAAATTTGGCAAGTGGGTCTTATAAATAAAATCCACTTGCAGAATCGAACCAATCAAGTGAGTTGATATTAAGGCTGGCACCACGCGGTTTTTTACAATCGGTTTTATTTGGTTTCTTAAAAAACCCGATTTTCTGAAATGTTATAAAACGAAAAAAGTCCGTGACGGGTCAGTTAGTCAGGTATCAATGATACCTGACATTTTTCATTGTGGTGTAGTCGCTCTCAGAAAATCTTCCTGAGACGCGAACACCCACGGGGGTCCCAGACGACTGACTACCGGAGGGGGTACTCCGTCCATCCGAGTCATGATCCGATCCGGCTTCCGGCCGGCTGGATCGGTCGCTTCCATCCGCTTGATCGCGACTGCTCGAATGTTGCATGTTGAAAGCTCACCTTGTGTACCCGTCAGTACTGGGTGGTTAGCTCTCCTGGTGGACCCTAGGGCGAAAAGTGTAAATCCGTCCAATAGGGAGATGAGGGTTAGGACTAGGGGTAGCTCCTGGGCGGAAATCGTCACCGGGGAGCTCGTCTGGCAATACACTTGAACTTTGTATAGTGCCGGCTGGGCCGAGAATAGTCGATCGGCCAGCTAAACCAATAAGACACTTGAAGTTTGTATAGTGCCGGCTGGACCGAGAATAATCAATCGGCCAGCTAAACCAATAACAATGAAGGGCGAATCCAAATGTGTATATAAGGCAGATACAACTCCACACTCTTCCACAGAAGGCCAAAATGTCACCACTTCCCAATACTTAATACCGTGTTCAAAACACGGGCGACTTGAGGTGAGTATACGAAGTCGCCGCGACTCCCGGTCAGGGGACTTCCGGTGGGTTAACTTAACCTTCCCCGGGCAAACCAATAACAGCAAGAGGGGACCTTGTTAGCCCTCTGCCGTGAACCAATAAAAGCGACTTGTGTCTAAGAAAGCGAAACGTATACTGATTTATCCTATGTCCAATACTCCCTTTGTGTAACCTACCTCAAATAACACGTCTGACCAGTCATGTACCTTACCCAACGCAACCCGGCTAACTCCGACTTTGTGTACCCGCCCGGCCGGTACACCAACCCCAAATAGTACCAACCCGGCCGGTACACCGAACCCATATGGTACCAGTCCGAATGGTACATTGTACCCGGCCGGCTCGGCCGGATAGCCACCCATCCGCGCCTCTCGGCCGCTGACGCTAGCAATTCCTTGGCAGCCTCTCATACGATCCAGGTGCCTACTCCATCCACTAGAACAATCATCTTCTTTCAGGCTCCCTTCACTCCATCCTTACAAACAATCCGCCATCTCGGCCGTCCGCCATCCGCGCCTCGGCCGTCAAACATCCATAGTCCTCCCGTCTGCTCAGCCCGCCTGTCCGACTATCCACGCCCCTTGTCAGGCCCGCCGGTCCGATTTCCAGCCTGGCGCCGCCTGGCCGCTTGTAGACTTCCTCGGCGGCGACTATCCGGCGCCTACACCCTTGGTCCGTATTTCCGCCAATCAGAATGCGCCCTTTGGAAAGTGCTTTGCATTATTTCATAAGTCGCTTCACCACAGCCGCCCCTGAGTCGCGACACGGCCGCACAACGGTCGGGACACGATCTCACTCGAACTCACTTGACCCGATACCGCTCATCCATGCCTCGCTTTGGTACGTCACCCCACCACTTTATAACATCTCCATGAACTCGGTCGGTCTCCGCACCGGCTAGCAAGCATGCCCACCAATACTGACATTGTCTTGATTCACCTCCAGTCTTGCAAATTGACAAGGCCAACGTCTGCCGTCTTGTTCTCGTGGACGACGACTCGCCTGCCAGCGGGGTGGAGATCGCAAAACCGCCGAAATCGTCTCGCACTCCCGATCTGGTGCTGTCGACCGCCGACGCCGAGGCTGCGCTCCGCGTCCACGGCCAAGCCTGCGGCGACCGAGACAGATTGAAAGCCGTCGTCTCTTCCCTTCGGGCGGAGCTTCGATCCTGTCAGGACAACTATGAAGCTCTGTCTCAGAGCTTCAAAACTTCTTGCGCGATGCTGGACCGCTTGAACCCCCGGGTCGCCGAGCTGAAACTCAGTCGCAAAACAGCGGAGGATGAGGTGGCCCGCCTCAGGGCCATTGTGGGTCAGCTTACGGACGCTCTACAACGAGCGGCCGCGCCATCCGCCCCCATCTCCGAAACGGCGGGGATGAAAAAAAGGCTGGACGTGTTGACCGCCCAGGTGGATAGCTTGGAGCATATCCAGGCCGACTTGGTCCGTCAACTCGCCGCTGCCAACCGCCGGGCTGATGAAGCCGCCGTTCGGGGTCCATCTCCAGAAATAATCAATCTCCAGGAAAAGGTGGCCGATCTCGAATGCCAAGTCGCCGTCCTGACGGGAGAGCGAAACCGCCTCCGCATGTTGGAAGACGTCGTCGAGCCTCTCCGGTCTGCCAATCAGGAATTGGTCCAACGATCCAAGCTTCAGCGTAAGTGCCTCATCTCCTCTTACATGATGGCCCAGTCGCTTACAGCCCTTATTTTCTTGTCACTCCGCAGTTCAACAGCTGGAACAGCTGAAGCAGCAATCTGCTAAAATTCCGGACATGTCTCGGGAACTTACGCATCTTCGTACCCGGCTCCGCCAGGTGTCCCAAGACCTGGATAAAGTGCGGGATAACCGCGACCACCTGCGCGACTCCCACGCCCAGGCCCTTCGCCAAATCACGGATCTGGAGCGGCAGTTGCAGGAAGCCACTTCTCGGCAACAGGAGTTGCGGTCTGAGCTGTACCGGGCCCGCCAGGAGAATTCCGACGCCCATGCCATACTGGCTCGGGCGGACCGTGTTTGTCATGCCATGCTGGATAAAGAGGATCGTTTTAGGTCCTTGTTGTGTGGACTTCAAGACCAGCTCGAGGCGACTCGGAGCCAGGCCGCTCCCCTTTTGCAAGCTCCTCCCAAGGTACGGGAATCCGTCTTGTCTGTCTTGGGGATGGTGGATCAGTGGAAGACTTCTCCGCCGAACCCAACCCCGTTGCCCGCTGCAGCAGGGTCGGAACCTGAGGAACTTCCCGCCGGCTCCGACTCGCCCCTTGCCGGTCCCAACTCTTCGTCCGCCCCGGCAGGATCGCAGGGCCAAAAACGTCCGGCCGGCTCTAGCCCCCCTTTGGCAGATGCCAGCCCGCCTAAGAAGAGGAAGCAGAGCGAATCCCCACCCTCGCGCCAATGTCCTCCGGACAAGTCGGACGACGGGGAAGAGCTCGGGTCGGAGAGCGATGACAGCTTGTTCGCGAAGCGGTCCCCTCTTCCATCTCCTCAATACACTCCCGGTAGAACCGGTCTCACCCCCAATTCTAACTCTGAAGAGGACTCGGAATCCAAAGCGGCCGTGGCCCCATCCGAGTCAGCGGCCGCGCCCTCTTCTGAGCCAGCGGCCGCGCCCCCCTCCGAGTCAGCGGCCGCGCCCTCTTCTGAGCCAGCGGCTGCGCCCTCTTCTGAGCCAGCGGCCGCGCCCTCTGATTCTTCTTCGGACTCGGGGCCATCCTCCCCTTCGGTTATCTATGATGATGACGAAGAAGACGAGGATTACGAGGCCCAGCGAGTCAATGTTGCGTTATCCCGTTCTCGCGCGGATACCCGTCGCCGCCCTTCCCGTTCCGGTGGGCGAACGACGGGTCAAATGGAATCCGATCAGATCATCGATCTGCAGACTCCGCCGCCGGCAGGTTTTGGTTCCGGGGAACATGAGCCGTCCGACCCATCCTTGCTTCCCAGCATCGTCGACGCCCCGGCCGCTCCGGTCGCGCGTAACTCGAGTTCCGACGGAACGGCCGAGGAGAAAGTGGAAGGCAACGACGAGGACATCCCTGATCAGTGGTTGACTCCTCCCGACTTGAGTGATTCGGCAGAACCTCTCTCTCAGACTCCGGTCAAAAAACGGCGATCAACCCCGGCCGGGTCACGTCCCACACGCCGACCGGCCGCCAAACCTAAGGTCCGGAAGAGTGCTCTACCCCTCGCGCCCTCTTTTCCCAAACTTCCGCTTCTGTGGTTATCGGGAGGGCGCTTCCCCAGTGGGGCGGATCGGTCCGCCATACTGCCTTGGCCAGTCGAGCAACTGAGCAATACCAGCCTGGCTGATATCTCCAGTTCCCAACTCGCTCACTCTCTGTCCCGTCCGCCTCTCTGGTTGTTCCCACGATCTTACAAGACGCCATCTCCAGAGACTTGGAACCCTGACCTGATGGGATCGGGCGCCATCGACACACTCATGGAGACCGAACCTTGGAAAATCTTGCACACCAAGATGCCGGATATGGGGCTTCCGTCCAACCCATGGTTCACGGAGTTCAAGGCGAGACTTCACGATTTCACCGTGGCTCACGCTCGGGCCATCTGGGAGTCTACCCACTTCCTGTACATCTCTGCCGAGGACAAGCGAGCGGACGAGTCCCTCCGCAGGTACTCCCTTGCCCGTAAGAATCGTCGGGGACGAGCTTCCGAGGCGTGGGTCCGTCTGTGTACGTTCATCATGGCGGGTATCCGGGATGGTAAATGTGACTTGGACCTGTTTCTTTTCCCGTTCATGCTCCATCTACCAAACCGCAGGAGTGGAAATGCAGCGGAAGGAGGGACGTGGTATCCCGGCCTAGGTGCGTTGGATCAGACCACCTCTCTTTCTCAATCTTTGGCGGCCATTGACCAGCAAGATCCTTGGCGCAATCAATACCGCGCACGGCCCTCCGACCACCCTGGGCTTCGGGTGACTCGGCTCCGAGGCAAGTATAGTCATCGACGGGGATGAGTAGTCGGGCTTGCTTTAATTCTTCCATTTCTCTCAGTTTTTTCTTTTTTAATATATCCATCTGTTCTTCTTCCGTTCCCACTCCAAACATTCACTGTTGACTACTAACCGTGGTTAGCCTCGCCAGGTCTGCTCGGGGTCCGCCTAGAGGGACCTTTCATTGCTGCAGGGCACTTCTTGGTCCGATCGGGCGTGGACGCCCTGTTCCCAGTCGCGGTCGCTATATTCCCCTTCCATAGGACGGCTGGATTCGGGCGATGGGCCCTCGTCTCTAGCGGCCGGTTTGATTATCTCCGATAGCTTGTTCATCTCCGCCAATTCGTCCAACAATCCTGGATCCGAGACGGTGAGTCCGGTCTGATCTCGCATGGCCAAGGTGGCCAGATGGTCTGCGCTGTTATTCCAGTCTCGTTTGACGTGCAGCAATTCGTGCTCCGGCCATCTCCGCAAGGCGGACATAACCCGATCATTCAACAGCCTCAGCCGCGGCGCCTTGCAATCTATCTCTCCGGTGATTTGCCGGATCACTAGGTTGGAATCACCGCATATGATGATCCGCCCCTGTGTCCGGCCAGCCAACAGATCTAGGGAAAGCAGCAGTCCTCTATACTCCGCTTCGTTCACCGTGATGCCAGGCGTGAAATCCGAGGCGGCCGCGATCGCCTTCCATTCGGGCAGCTTTCACAAAATGGCACTATAGGCCCCGACCCCTTTCTTTACACTCGCCGACCCATCGAAACTCAAAACCATTAGTTCCTCCGTGGGTCCCACTGTTGGCGGCGGTAATACGATAGTTTGTCGAGGCTGCTTCCGAGGTGCGATCGCTATCAGTGCTTCCTCCACTTCTGCCCTGGGAGTAATGCTGGCAGCCAGTGTGCCCAGTATTTCCTCTTCCCCTTTAGTACACTTAATCACTTCGAGGGACCACTGAGACAACAGAGCCGCCCATCTCCCCAGCCGACCGTCAATCCCATTCGCCGTCAGGAGCCATGATAGGGTCGACCGTCTGGATAGTACTTTGATAGGCCGAGACACCAGCATTGTATAACACACATCCAAGATCCGTAATAGAGCCAGAACTTCTTTATCCACCAATCCATAATTAACTTCATTAACTTTCAGGGTCCGGCTGGTGAAGGTCACGGGACAGTACACTCCGTCATGATCTTGCACGAGAGCGGCCGAGATGGCCCACTTGTTAGCGTAGATGATGACCACCGGAGTCTTATTAACATCGAAATGTTTCAGGACCGGTGTGGTCGCCATCTTCGCTTTTAACATACCAAAAGCCACCATCGCTCGGGTCATATGGTCGTCCGGGCCGGCCGCGCCGGGGTCCGGCGGCCGGCCGCTTGTCTGGGCGGACAAGGGCGCTTCCCCATTGGCTGAAATAACCGAAAAGGGCGCTTCCTCATTGGCTGAAATTGCCGGCCCGGCTTGCGTCTCCGCTTGCCTATCCTGCTCTCTCAGCTTATGGTAATCCACCTCCCGCAACTCATACAAGACCGCCGCATAGACTGCAAAATCCTCGATGAACCGACTGTAATAATTCAGGCTGCCCAAAAAGGATTGCATAGCCTTTAGGGATCGCGGGAAAGGCAGATTACTCAAGGACTCCAAATCCTTCGGATTAGCCTCCAATCCGGCAATCGACACTTGATGACCCAGATAGGTCACCTTAGTCTTTCCCCAGAAACTCTTAACCACACTAATCGAAAGATTCCACTTTTCACACGTAATCATCAACTTCTCCACTTTGTCACACAGTAAATCCCAGGTAGTTGCCGTAACGAGAATGTCATCAATGTAAGACCGCCGCCCCAAAACTGAAGGTTTTGGGTCGGGGTCCGGGTCACCTTCGGTGAACACATCCCCGACCAGAGCCGGATCTTGATCCGCCTTGATCTTGAAGTGTCCATACAGCGCGTTATCTATCAGCCGTTGATAAATCTGCGGGGCATTCTTCAGACCGAACGGCATCCGGTTCCACTCGAACAACCCGAAAGGCGTCACGAACGCAGAGATCTCCCGTGCACGATCGGTCATAGAGACCACCCAGAATCCACTGGCCATGTCCAATGAGCAATACCACAAAACTTTATCCAAGTCCTCCAGCAGGTCGTTTATCAGCGGCATCGGGTAAATCATCAGCTTAGTCAGCCGGTTCACCAGCCGGTAATCGATGCACAACCTTATATCCACCCCATTCTTCTTAATAATAATTACAATGGGCGAAGCCCATGGCGAGGTGGACGGCTGAATTATCTTGGTGGCCAGCAAACCCTTGATGAGCTCTGACAGCTTTTCCCGATACTGGGGGGCGACTCTTCGGCATCTCTGTGCGACCGGCTTGGCGCCTCCCACATCAATATCACATACCGCCCCATGGGCGGCCGGAGGAAGTGCATTCCCTGGTCCGATCAACAGATGTCGTCTTTTCCATATAATATCCTTCAATCTGCTGATCTCCTCCGGGGTGTTCACATCCGGGTCTCCCACTTGTAGATCGTCGATAGTGACCGCTGGGGGCAGGGGGTCACCTCAGGTAGCACCGCCATCTGCTCTTCCATACCTTCAACGTATAGCTCACCCCCTTCATGAATGCAGACTTGATCGGCTTCGGCTGCTTCGGGATCTTGGTCGGCCGGCTGGGCCGATCCGCCTTCGGCTATTTCCGAATTCTGCTCGGCCGGCTGGGCCGATCCGCCTTCACTTCGGTCGTCAAACCAACTGTCATCGGGGTTGACCGCATATGCAACTCTGCTTGGTCCTTTCTCCCGACCCTGTCGTTTGTCCGTCTCCCTCTGAGTGGGCAAAACCAGTTCCGCGATCGGGGCGTAGCTTCGGCCAATACATTCAGCCGGATCCGGCGACGGCCGGCTCCGCGTCAATATTTTAGAAGGGGCCCGGTACTCGGGTTTATCCACCATCGGAGTCTGGTCCTCTTCTAATTCTTCCTCTTCGCTGACCAGATCGGTGGTTGCCTGAAAAGCCAGGTTTTGCCACTCGATATAGCGTCTTGAGCCAATAGTGACATAGCCCGGCCGGCGGGGCTCTTTATCCTCGGCCAGCCACATTCCAATAATCACATCTTCATGCAAGGTGAGGGGTTTTTCAGAGATGTTGGTCACGCTTATAGAGTTGAGATGACCGCCCCCTTTAACAAACGATGGTACCCAGCATTCGCCCCTTGTCAGCCATAACTTACTCCGCCGGTCGTGTGGTCGTAACATTACTTCCACCGCTTTTCCCACTGGCACCGTTACAAACTGACCTAACTTGAGGAACTGGACGTGGGCGCCATATAAGGGCCGCCGGCCGGCCAGCTGGATCTGTACCTCGTCCGGCAACGTCAATGTTCCATGCGATAAGTCCAGCCGTATACCGGCCGGGACCATAAAATCCATGCCCAAAATTGCATCCTGCCCGGCCAGCTTGCCTACCCAGGCGGTAAAATAATATACCAAAGACCCAGCTAATGTAATCTTGACTCTTGTCCTTCCTTGGGTCATGTATGAGCTTTCTCCAATGCCGATACATTCCTGCCGCTTCGTCTCGTCTATCTCACACCCCACCTTACGAGCAAAGGTGGTGTCTACGATAGACACTTCTGCGCCAGAGTCGAACAGCATGGTAGCTTTCTGGTTATTGATTTTTCCATCCGCCTTGGCCTGCTTGAACCATTTATCCGGCGAGTGATACTTCCAATAACCTCGCGACTCGCCAGGTAACAGGTTTAATTCCATGGCACATCAGATACGAGCTTGGCAGAATGTCGTATTGAGGTACATTGTACCTGTCTTACGGTACAGGGGGGTAATGTCCTGTAGGGGGGGGGGTGCGAATAACATCTCCCAGTGCAGGTAGCTTTTTGTTTTGTAAAAGGGACCAAACCGAATCGTGAAGATAGCTGTCGGCAATCACATAAGGAATGCGCAGGCCTCGGAAAACTAGGCAAAAAAACGAAAAGACCTACTTTGGTTAAAATCGACATTCAGGAAATCTTAGGCACTCAAACAGCAACTGTATGGAAATGCTGTATTTTTTGAAGTTGATGGAGTTGGCACCAAGACTGTCAAGCAGGAACTCCGATATCTAGAGCCGCATGAAGTCACGCCATTACTCAGTCATAGGCAGGATCTAACTGAGATACTCTCCCAGCTGCGAAGTGATAACTGGGAGAAGGTTTTTGACGCACTGAGCATTGTACGTCAACTCATGGCACATCATGTAAATATGATTGATACAGGCAGAGTCCATGAGATACTCACTGAAGTGATGAAGCAGATACAATATCTGCGATCTTTGGTACATGAACGCGCTTTTAGCTTTAGACACTAGAAGCGCTTGTTTTAGTCGAGTGGTGGATTCCGAGCTCGGGAGTGTCATTCCTGTGCTGTTGAAGCGCTGTGGCGACTCGAGTGCTTTTGTATGTGAATCCGCAGCAGCGTCTCTGGTTACTGTGGTGCTCAAGTGCTCAACATCTCGCATACTCATCCGAATGGTATCGCGGCAAGTAAGGAGCTCCCTTTAATCCTTCAAGTACTTGGTTGTGTATGGACGATTCAAGCAGCGAAGTACGTGAGATCTCGAAGCAATCAGTCCTATATCTTCATCAAAACGAACGAATGTCTGAAGATCATCTCAAGAATTTTTAACTGCCTCAGCGAAAACCAAAGTCGATAGCGTCTTAAAGGGAAAAGCAGTTACTTATGTAGATGTGGATATGGAATCAGTTGGATCAGCCGGTATTGTCCGATCAATATGACAAACCAGTCATCAAGATCGATTCCATAAATCACCCCCACGTAGTGACGTGGATATGGAATCAGATGGGGAGATCAGTCAACACATTGATCCGGACGATTTGGATATGGAGATGCCTCGTAAGACATATATGGACTCGGTGCAAGCATTTGGTAGTGATTCTGAACGATCACTCGAGTTCGGATGTCGGTGATCTCTGAATTAAAAGTTTCACCGGCAAAGATGTGGATGATGATCAGACGAGAGCCTGGCTGACTCGGACGAAGACAGGCTTTTTGAGCGATAAAACACCGGAATGAGAAGGATGTTTGATTTTCGCTGATCTAATGAAGGGCCTGGCTAAGAACTGGCTAAAGCAGTTAAGTCGAGAAGTACGTTTAAAGTGGTTTCAACTGTGTGAGGAATTGAAGAGAAATATTGCAACTCAGGGCTATCTGTCGCGAGACAATATTACCATATGAAGAAAAGATCCGATGAAACACCGGTTGAATACTTACACCGGTTGAATGTTGCTGGCTTGCGAGCCAAAATGCCGATCAAGGATCCACGGCACGCGAATATGGCTCGCGAACATATTGAAAACTTTATCGGCACTTTGGACAACCGTGATTTGGCCGATCAGCTAACTCTACTTTGTTTAAGTAACGCGGAAGAATTGGAACTGACCCTAAGAACGTTACAGCGAGCTAAAAGTCGAGAGCCCAAGGTCGAGGTAGGATCAAACCGATACCGATCGAACAACTGGACCAGGTCAAGACACCAGCGGCTTCGCCGGCGAGAGTGACCCGGATGATTGCGAAGGATTCGGACAGTTTCAGTTCGGGAGAAAGAAAGTATCTGGTCAAGTTTAGGGTCAGATGAAGAGCAATATCGCCATATCTTCACGGCGAAACCGGTACTCCGTCCGATTAATGGTGTTGATGGACAAAAATCCGGCGGAAACCTGCCTGATCAGGACCGACCTCGCAAGAAATGCGTACATTGTGGGTCGACTAAGCATGGAGATCGTGATTGTTGGAAGAGAATCACATGCGGAAAATGTGATCGTAAGGGTCATCCCTCTGATCATTGTTTTTCCGTGAGTAGACCTGTGGGAAGATTCACGACGCCGGTGCCTGCCCGATTGGAGAGTTTTTCAATCAGATGAGCAAGTGGTACGTGCCGACTAAATGCTCCCACTAGATGCCGCAGCATGCTCCCACCAGATGTCGAGAAAATATTAAACTAGATCGCTTGCCAGGTTGGAATCTGGTTCGAGCCGAGCGGTCTACGTCGGTAGCAGAATAAGGAAAAGGAGATAACCGACAATACATGTTCTATTTCAAATTGTGCCGATCGATGTTCGATTCACAGTCTCAGAGTGGACGAATATTCCCGATCGAACGTGGTCATGGAGTTGGACCTACTGCCCGGGAAATCTCGAGGATACTGGAAGTATCACTCTCCCGACAAGTGGTTTAAACAAGCAAAAGCTAATGGGAAGATTAACATCGAAAATACCACTATTCTACTTGACGCTGGGGCAGAAGTCTCGATCATCGACTCCGCCTTTGCTCGTAAGGTGGCATGTCGTATAGACAGTACCCAGAGGCAAGAATGTGTTGGTATCGGTGAAAGTTCGTACATTACCGAAGGACGGTCACATGCCTAAATCATCTCGGCCGGTTCCCCGGTCTATTTTTTCAATGCTTGGGTTGGCCGGTTAACCGGTCAGGACGAGATACTGGGAATGGATCTAATGGTTCCAGCCGGTATACGGCTTGATCTTTCCCATGGAACCCTGACCCTCCCAGATGAAGTGCATATACAGTTATCTGGCCGACGTCCATTATATGGTACCCATATCAAAATGCTCCAAATGGGTCAGTATGAAAACATTGAGGTAGCCCGATCGGTTGATGTGATGATCCGGTCGACTGATCGGCAGCAGAAATTGTGGTTTACTCGTGGTGAACGATGGGTTTCGAAGGAATTGGTACATCAAGCTATATCAGGATTACCAACATATCTGATGAGTCATTAATTGTTCACGAAGACATGATCTTGGGGATGTGGTTGCCTGAAGGGAAAGTACCTCGACAGATAGGGTATGTCTCAGTGGGATCACGAAGATATATGAATGGCAAAATCTGCCGTATCAAGCCACCACGGACCTGATCAGTGATGAAGATTTGGTAGACGAAGATACCTCACCTTTAGTTAAAATCCGGAATATACAACCCTGACCAACTTATTGATCAGAGGATCGTCGGTGAAAGCGACGGGCGAAAGTCGTGTCAAAAAAGGTCCACAGGTTTTGAACGTTATTAGACCCGGATCACCGATTGCCACGGACCCGGAGGATGAAAATGATAATGATACGATTAAATACGACTCTGACGCCAACGGAATGTGTGAGAACAGAGATTTTGGGGAGAAATTGGAACAGCAACCTGTCGAAGTTGTTGACTGGTTTTATGCTGCACCAGAAGTTGGCAGTTGCGTGCTAATATTGTATATATTTTTGAAAGGGATAGAGTACAGCGTTGAGCTCTTAATGTAGATGATGATGGATTACAAATGGCGATGCAGATGCTAGAAGGCAAGAAGGCGTCAATCAAAGCCAAACATGTGGACGTGTGCTTGAAGCCCATATGTCATTATGCCAGGGAAGGTGTGCTGAAATCAGTGAACGTGGAATCCGAGGATATGCTAGCGGTCCTGCTGACAAAAAATTACCTGTCGCGAGGATCAAGACATTGCCTGACAAGATTGGATTGTGGCCTGATCGAAGAGGTGTCACTCAAGTGGAGTAACATTGAGCCCAGATCGCGTCGACCAGTCACGTATTTTTTTTTAGGGTGGTTCTTTCTTATTGGTTAGCATTCTGATATATGATTGTGGTGGTCAGTTTAACTACTCATTCTTCAATATACTCTTTATATTACATATATCTTTGGCATCACTTAACCTACAGATATTTTTCTTTAAAGCCATTTCAACAGAAGCATCTGCCGAAGCAAATAATGCGCTCATCAAGCAAAGAAGCTGGTGGCTATAATAAAGCGAATAGTTGGCCATGCTATTTGGAAGGAGATAAATCTAAAATTACAGAACACCTATCCAAAAAAACGGAGCCATCACGAAAGTACAGATGCTTTAGGTCTAGGGCTAGACGATGGGTTCACTCGTGGGTCCACTGTTGTTGCCCATAAAACGCCATTTACTATCTTAAATGACAAATGCACGTTATGATAAGAAAAATGCGGTATAAAAAACGTTCCTAAAAAGTATGTTATTTATTAGGTTGCGTTAATGCCAATGCATGACTGCGCGCCCTACAAAATAATTAATGTCAACAACTGAGTTCCAGAGAGATGTTCTTAGCGGGTGGAGCTAGCACAACAGCGATAAATCAACCATGTTGGTTACTTTGAAATAAATGTATCTTCCAACCAATCCGTTTTTTACCTGTCTGATGAGATCGTTTACGCTGCGATCGTTGAGAGTTTCCTTCAGTAGAAGAACCGCGTTATCGATCATGTACTCGTATCTATTGTACCACATCCACACAGATACATCAGCATTGACGCAGCGTAAGTGAGAAACCAATGGACGCATGCGGTAAAATCGAAAAACTTACCCAATGGGTCCATAGCTTGCGCGCGCAAAACGTGAAACTCTTCGAGGAGTTTATTTGTTGTGCCAGCACAAATTGCTATAATCACAATTATCTAAAAAATGCATGCACTCATGTGCTAGAAATTGACCGTAGTCTGTTTCTTGTAGATTTAATTTGACAATTTCGACAATTTAAGATAACAATTAATGCAAGAAAAAGTTAAAACTTATCTCGAACAAAAGGACACCGTATCAATACCACCCCTTTCTTTATTTTTTCACCTACACGTATTTTCTATATATATGACTAACCTATTCATTATTTTTTGATATCCGGCCGAGTGCCCTGCACCGCCACTGCGCCTCCATCCACAGCTGTCCTCATCTCCCACCCCATCCTGTACGTGCTGTTTATTTTGTGATCGTACGCTTTTATAATATATTATGCCTAACGTTTTGATGCGTGAATGTACTGGTGTTATTAAATTTATATATGCACTTTTGATCTTTGCTCGCGATTATCGAGTACCTACGTCTGGTCCAGGGATGCGAGTTTATCTTACATGTAAAATAACCCTTGTTATTTAACGTGTTATTTAAAAAGTCCGCGACTTCGAGCGTGTTTTCTCACAACAATAGCTCTACGGACGTTTTACGCGCTGGTACCCCACCAAGATACGCCAGAAACAAACAACCAAATCAAACAGGCCAATCGATTCATCAAGCGTATTAACTTTCTGCGCTCGCTCTTGCTGGTTAACAAGCTCTCTTAAGCCTTTCTCGATATGTGTCATCATCGTTCTTGCCGTGTCAAGCCATTCAACACCACACCAATACCAAATAGCGAACGGATTAGGCGATTTCAAATGCTCGAGAAGGGCCGAGTGTTCACAACGCCCAGAATCCATTGCATTCTGAATGAAAGGGGGACATTCGTGTTTACCATACAGTAAGATATCGAGCTCAAACTGTCTACAACAAGGGGTCCATGCAAGATCAGATCTACCAGGCGGACGAAGAAGTGGAGCCGTATGATCATAAAATGCAGGCTGGATCGTTGACTTGGCCGATTCATCATGCTTTTGTCAGAATATGGGCTACTTTGTTCACTTTATTGCGGCTCGCAGAACTACCAATCGAATGCATGCATGTCAAGAGGATTTTAGAAGTCAAAGGCACGCTGCGCAGCAAGGTCGTCCTTTGAATGTGTGTCATGGTTTAGCTATAGAGTAGGAAATAGAAAGGTAGGACGTTAAGTATCGACCCGACATTATATTTACTTAGATTAAACGCTAAGAAAGTATATGTTTACTCTTCTTCTACAAATAGATCTCCTACTCGTCATGCGTCAATAGCGAGCTAAGGTGGTCGACGATATTCCATATCCTTCCAGAAATAACGACTTGCATACGCGACCAACAAATGGGATATAGCAGTGGAATCGGAGGCGCTCACCGGTAGACCAAACGTCCGAGGACGCGCTTCTTCTGAAAAACAGATAATTGAGAGGGCCGTGATAATGCTTGCGCGCTTTTCTCTGTGCGTAAGGCCGCGTACAAATGCAACAAATCTCTCCAGGGCAGCAGCTTTCTGGTAGACATTAGCCGCAAGAATCCCGCGAATAAGCCACGAGACCTCTATTATTAGCAAAATTTTGTCGTCACTGGAATTGCTCATATTTTTGTCGCGCCAGTTTGAGATATTAGGCCTTCGTCTATCTGAACCAGATAGTAAGCAACTATGGTTACGATACCGAGTCGATTGATAACAAAAGGATGGCAAAGCGCATCGTTTGTTCAGGTTTATTAAAGTTGTTATTAGTTTAGGACGGTAATTGCTGATATACTCGAAACCAAATGTTTTACAGACCTTAAATGATACTTATTGCCAAGAACCAATGCTTTCTGCCATCCAATAGTTTTAAATGATTACTATTGGCTGGTCGAGGAGTATTTTGCGCTCTTTAAATGCAAGAGTACGGTTATCTGTCATTGTGCTAGCCCCCGCCATGGAAGAAAAATAATCATCGGTGCGCCAACGATTTTGTCGATGGTGCTCGGAATATCTTCGTGAACGTCCAGGCGAAGGATTTATTACCGACCAAGCTTCTCGGCTTTTGCTTAAGTATGTAAAACATTACATGTTGAAGTCGCCACTACCAATGTGAAACCTACAGGGCGTCACGGCCAAAATTCCGAATCGATTCCGCGGCAACACATAGACCTCGATACGCTCGAGAAATACAATCTGGATGATCGCAATCTCGAGTATACTTCCAGTGCGACCGGCGACGAGTACGCCTTCTGACCAATTATGGCCGGAGCAGTTACCGATAGTGAATCGCGCGTGCTTATTGACTGGAACTCAACTTGGGAGCCTTTTGAACATGTGCGAAAGAGCGCGCCCAAGGCGTTTTGCGACAAGAAGCGCAATAAATACGCGAAGCGTCGCAAAAAAGATCTACTAGCCAATGCGCGTAATGCGAAGAAAGTTACGTCTCAATACAACACTTAATAGAGTAACTTTCGAAATTGGTTGTTTCCGTGTTGTTTCTATTTTTTGGTGTTGCGGCAGCCATGCCTAAACGGCTATAGCTTCTTCGCTTGACCACTACCACGCCTGGAGGGCTCAGCTAAGGCTCCATGCGCGGACACGTAATACCGGCTACAGCTCTCTCACAACTGGATCTGGGACAAGACCAGGGATGCGAAATTACACGTAAGATAAAATATATAACTTTACAGGTGTTATATTAGATGTAAGTTACACGTCAGATATTCTGGCGTCGAATGATGATGGTTCTTCGTTGGATACCTAAAGTGTATACTTATGTAAATTAGTATTATACCCTTTATTACTACAAATCCCTATTTTGATATCTTACATTATCTTACACCCTCTTTCATAACTGACAGGGTGTTCTTTCCATCCCGTTACAGCAACAGCAACCCGCTCATCAAACTCGTTCACCGAGTGGGCGTAGTGAATGCCGTAAGCCTCTCGGAGTACCTTCGAGCGCATCTCAGGAGGAACAGATGCGATATACTTTCGCACGTTCTGCAAAAAAACGCATTAAGTAGACCAGCGGAGTTGTTGTAAAGCGGATTTTAAGAATGTAAATGTGAGTGGTCCACACAGCTGTGCAGATTGGATGAACTCGGGACCAGCCATTATGGATGGGCAGGATGTGACAATTGAGCACCTGGGACGAGCCTACCCGGCCCGGAAAAGTGCGAACGATAACGAGGTCAGGTGAAGAATATGTGAAGAAAGTATGGAAATCACCGTTATTGGATTAGATATGGATGGTTTGGTTGGAATGGATCGGTCAAGCTAAGGGATCGCCCATGGATGGGTTAAATGTCGGATCGAATCGACCCAAGTACGAAAATATCAGTGGGATCATTGACACCACCTTTTCTCGTAAGGGGGATGTGAAATAGATGAGACGTAGCGGCAAGAGTGTATCGCTATCGGAGAAAGTTCGTACATGACCAAAGGAAGAACAAGAGTTATGATTACGTTGGCTGGGTCTTTGGTGTACTACTTTACCGCCTGGGTAGGTAAGCTAGCCGGACAGGATGCAATTCTTGGTATGGACTTTATGGTCCCAGCCGGCATACGATTGGATTTATCGCATGGAACATTGACGTTGCCGGAATGAGGTACAGATCCAGCTGGCTGGTCGGCGTCCCTTATATGGTGCCCACGTTCAGTTCCTCAAGTTAGGTCAGTTTGTAACGGTGCCAGTGGGAAAAGCAGTGGAAGTAATGGTCCGACCACACGACAAGCGGAGTAAGTTATGGCTGACAAGGGGCGAGTGCTGGGTACCCTCGTTGGTTAACGGTGGTGGTCATCTCAACTACATAAGTGTGACCAACATCTCAGAACGGCCCCTCACCTTATGGTGGCCTTTTCGTTATTAATTTTACCATCTGCCTTGGCTTGCTTGAACCACTTACCCGGCTAATGGTATTTCCAATAACCTCGCGATTCACCGGGTAATAAATTCAGTTCCATAACCACTTCAGACCGAAAATTTGTCCGTTCGTTTACTGCTCACCAGGAAAGGGTCAGCCTCCCCTGCTGCCCGGGGACCGGATGACGTAATCGTCAAACTTACATGTATTGTCGGTTACGCTTTACTTCGCTTCTTTATTATCCTCCTTACCGACATATGCATAGATACTAACACTAGACCGCTTGGCTCGAACCATATTCCAACCTGGCGAGCAATCTAGTTTAACATCTTTTCCACCCCCGGTGGTAACATTCCAGGGTGCTTGGTCGGGACATACAACTACTTCAACTGGTTGGGAAACTCCTCGATGGGGCACAGTCTAGCCACGAGCACTTTTCCGCAAGTCTTGCAGGTAAACAAACAGTATTCCGCCGGATGTCCCTCCCTTTCGCACTTCTTGCAGGTCAGCCGCTTTCAGCAGCTTCGGTCGTCATGCTTGATGGATTTACAAGGGATTCACTTCCGTCTGGGATAATCCTGATCAGCTCGAGCCGAAAAACCCTTCTGCTGGCCTGACCCAGATGACAGCCTGGGTTGCTGACTGGCTTCCGCCGAGAACAGGCACCGGTATTGCTCCTCCTCAGATTCACCTCCCAACCGCTGATACTCCTCTTCCGAACTAGTCGCATCCGACCCTCGGGCCACCATGCGAACGGCTCGGGCCGTCCTGGTGGATGGCGGCCGACTTCCTTTATCCGGTTTAAAACGTGACTTATACCTGCCCGCTCCAACTGCTGTCTTGGGGCCTCGCTTCTTCGCTCTTTGGTAAGTCCGCAACGTCAGCTCCAATTCCGTAGTATTCTTCAGTCGCAGCAGCGCCAGCTGGTCCGCCAGCTCCCGGTCGTCAAACGTGCTGATAAAATGCTTCACATGTTCTCGGGCAGCTTCCGACCGGCTGGAATTTTCTTTAATCGGTATGTTCGCCCTCGTTCTTGCGACATTCAGACGATGGAGGTATTCCAGAGGGGGTCTCATCTGCCCGCTTCTTGGTGTGAAAGTACTGGCGCGCCACCGACCTTCCCGATCCACAATATTGCTCTCCAAAAGCTTCAACCAGCTCCCTTCAATCGTCTCGGACTTCCCGGCTGAGCTGTTGGATCCAGGTTGCCCGGACCCTTCATCAAGTCTCCGAAAACCAGGAACTTCTCATAGTCCGGCGTACGGTCTCTGAGGAATGTGGACCTTGTCTTGCTCAGCCATCCACGGGCTTGGTCGTCATCCATGTCCCGTCCAGTGAAATCCTTCAACTCGGACGTGGCCGACATTCGAACCCTGGTAATCGTTTTTAGCCGTTTTAGCCGTCGATTGATTCATAATCGGTCTCGATTGCCATGGTGGCCCTTGGCCAGGTGTATACTGGGATAATCCGTGTTGTTCTCTCACGAACCGGTTCATCACAGTCGTAAACACGGTTCTCATTTGTTCCGGAACTTCCGGTATGCCGGTAGGATAATTGTTGGGAGTCGGATTGTTTTGTGCGATTTCTTGAGCATCTTCAAAACTGTCTTCTAACCTGACTCGACCTGGTTCAGACTTTCTTTTCCTGTTCTGCGACTCGGTCTTGAGTCGGCCTGCTTGATTCCTTTCGGGCCCAATGTCATACGCGTCACTCCAACCGAGAAATCGGTAGAACCCGCTCCGGACCGTGACGAAGATTTTATATATCGATTTGATATCCATAGGATATTCAACCAACTGCGATCGGTGTGAAGGATCAGCCGGCGGTGACTGGACCACGGGATTTGCCCCGTGCGACGAGGCAAGGTGATCGTACAGCGTTATCATAGCCTCTCAGATCGTTCCTTGGTCTAGATTGAACAGAATATTCGGGTCAAACGCACCAGTAGTGAAACCAACTTCGTCGATCTGGGCCAGGAGATTTCTGATCAGGTCGAGTTGGCTACCCGTGGTAACCGGCCTAGTCGCTCGACTTTCTAGCTTCCCAATAATCTTAGGTTTGATGATTTTCATCACCCGGTTGTTAGCTAGGAATTTGTGAACCTCCCGAAGGTAAAACAAGCGTTCTACATCCTGAACCGTGGTTTTTTCGGCTGGTTCGGTCTTCTCTTCATCTTCTTCGAGCATCTTCGGATTAGGTTTCACGTATTTTTCAGGTGGATCATATCGATCTGCCCCCATGTCTTTTTTATCTTTTTCCATTTTCTTTTATGCATAGGATCGAGGTCGGCACCCGATCCTTTCCTGGATTATAGTTAACTTTACTATAACCCGGATCGGCTCCGATCGGAGCCTTGTGGGGAGTTGTTTTATCTTTAATTTCAACCTGGAACTCCACCGGGTCAGCTCGACCATTGCTTCCTTTAAATTTGGACAGCATCGGAGGTCATACGCATTCCTCCAATGCACCCGAAAAAGTTTCCTCCACTTTGATTTTTACGTTTTTTTTTCATTTCCAAATGAATCACGGTGATATGATGAGTCACCAAATGATCCGGGCACGCGCACCATTGTGGTGGAGCCGATTTCCAAATCCAGAACGGAGGTTTTGGGTACCCATTAGGCCGGACAACCAACAATCGGGGGGTACTATGTTGATCCTGATCGGCATCAAGATCAGATGAATCATCACTATGATGACTGATCCGATCCTCCCGGTCTTATGACCGGTCGTCATGCACGATAGAATCCATGTTTAATTTCATCTCACCTTGTGTACCCATTGATCTTCGGGGTTACACTCACTCAGGTGGACTTTAGAAGGGTAAAAGATGATTCGAATCAGGTCGGATGTTATGACCTTCTCGAGACGGGGGTGTTCTCGGGTGGGAGTCTTCACCGGAGATCGAGTTTGTGTCCATACTTAGTTAAAGTATCTAAGGGCACCGATCGGGAAACTTCGTCCGATCACGCCAGCCAATAAATGGAGAGATAACGAGAAACCACGAAAACCCACGATAAAACCACGAACTTCCACAGTGAACCACAACATTAGCTCCACAAAACCTTTCCAATTAAAAAAAAGGTGTTCAAAAAACGTGCGCGTGAGGGGGTGAGGGTGGAAAGCCTAAGCAAATCCCGTCGGGGGACTTCCGGTAAGCCAAAATGCGTCTATGCGCGTCTTAACCGGGAATTAAGTTGAGCTACAGGGGCCTAGTTAGCCCTGTGCTCCCAATGTCCGCGACACGTGGCGGAGCGACTCTTTTCTTAGGGGGTAAATTCAATCCTGTTATTATATATGCATTATCTAATACCTTATGTACCATAGACCAACTTCTGTGACCCACTTCATGCTTCAATCTTGCTCATCTCGTCACAAAGTTGTTCCCGTACCGCTATAAACCAATCTTCAGCGCATCTTGAACTTGATCCGTACCACTTTGGACCGATCCTGATCAGGTTCTCTGGCGATCTTCAACCAACCTGATTCTTCAAGAATCAGCTCGGAACCAGCTCGGGATCGGTCTCTTGGGCGTTGCTCGTCCGATTCAAACCCGATCTTGGCTGAAACTCCTTCTTTCTCAACACCTGGAAGCTGATTCGGGGCCGATCCAAGCCGTTTCGGGACCGGCACGTGAATCAGAACGAATCAGCCCCGGATCACTTCGAACCACCTCAGGATCGCAAAAACGTCGACATATTCCGCTCGCTCACCCCTGTCTTCGACCTCCATTATATTTTTAACCGCGAGGTTGAACCGGAATCAGCACTCCTACTAGAGTCGGATCCAATCTGATCTTTTAATGCTGATTCGGAGCAAGTTCGTTGACACTTGACGCTTGTTTCAGTTGATAAGCACCATACAGCTCACCATTTTTCGCGTCGTGCCCCGTCATACACTCGATCTTCACATTCTAAGGCAGGGGCCCAATCGTTTGGCCGGTCAACCGGGATCTCAATATCTCATCAACTCAAAACACTTGGATCGGCCATTATCCACTCCAATGACCAGGTTTTACCGCGCCTGATATATCAAACCGTCCATAAAACTACTCATCACATATACCTTGACCGGTCCGGTATCGCACGCTCACATGAACTCGGTCCAGTATCTGTATATTCACATCCAATCGTGATATTCACTTATTAGTCTCTGGGACAGGGCGTGACAACGGCATCATCTTGTTTTTCTCCACGTTTTGCGATAACCCGTTATCACTTATGTTTCATCCTGAGTGGAGCCAGCCTGTCCCACCCATCAACGGTTCTGTCTTGATGGGTGTTCCGTCAGCCACTAATCAACAGCCGTGTGTGAACCACTTATTCCTGATTTTGTTGAATCACTCTACCACAAGATGATGGAGAAAGATCGGCGCAAGTGATGATACTGACCAGGCCGCGAATCCGATCGGCACCCCACAGACCGACTTCAAAAGAAAGCTTAAGTGAAGGAATAGTACAACGGCTGCGGATCGAAAGGATTCTCCAGGATCAAAATGAAGAAAAGTGGATTGTGGATTTGAAGGCCTATCTATATGGTGAGCTTAAAAAATGTTTAGTCTGAATGAAGCAAGGAACTGCATTAAAATCACTCCAAGTTATGAAGTGGATGGAAACGGACTCCATTTTTATTATTGTGAGAGGCGAAATTGGTTATCCCCGATACCTTACAGGCCGTCATTTTGCATCATTACCATGTCAGTCTGGAAGGTGGTCACCAAGGCCTCGGTCGGAGATACCACAAGATTCGCAAGCATTTTCACTGGAGAGGGCTATACCAAAGCGTACAAAAAGTTGTCGGAACCTACACGGACTGTGAAACTGGGAAAAGTATGCCGACCATACGAGGCCGGTCACCTGGAAATATCCAGGCGACTTATCCCTTCCAAGGGATAGCGATGGGTCATATTCCCTATATGCTCAAATCGTTTAATGGCGATACCGAATTGCTGATTTGGACCGATCTGTTCACAGGTCTGGTGATCGCTAAGACTGGTTCAGCTCGAATAACCCAACAAGTCACCCAAAGTTACGAAGAATGTGTTTTCAAGCAATTCAGCGCGAGTGAAGTGATCCGACATGATAGCGATCCTGGTTTTAGGGCTGAGGTCTTCCGATCGTTCAATCGGATGCCGGGTCAGAGACAGAGCGCAACGATGGCTAAACGACCACAGGGGAAAAGCCGAACGGATGGTGCAAACGCTAACGATTGATGTGTATGTTGCCGACACGGCTCAACAAGAGTGGGGTGAATGAATATGCAGAAAGACGGTTGTTCGCGTTGAACTCTTCGTTTGATCGAGTCAGAGGTGAGACTCCGTTCTATTTGGCTTACGAATGGGATCTATTTTCAACAATCGAAGCGGTGATCCCGGTCGGATACACCAGAAGTCGTGATCGCGATGCGCGCCGGTTGTGTTTGGGACTCGAACGTCGTTATCAACATTTACGGGAACAGGTCAATGAGCGGCTTCGAAAAGCGATCCAGGAGAGAGATGACCAGAATAATGATCAGACTGGTCCGGATAACATCGAACCGGTATCAAGGATCAGGCGTCTAGACCGGGCGAAAGAAGGGCATTCAAGGAAGTTTGTCCACATGTGGCATGGACCTTTCCAAGTCGCTGAGTTGATCATGCCGCCGTTTGATCAAAGCGGGAACTGGTTACGGGGTATTCTGATCGTTCACATATAGAAACCGAAGTTAGTCAGGGAATACCCCAATCACCCGAAGATACCGTGGTTGACGGAAGACCGGCCAGGGTTCGACTTCGATAAAGCACTTTTGCCAGAAGATAGCTTCGAAAGACCGTTCGATCAAGATGAATACGAAGTGAATAAAGATTATAAAAAAGCGGTACGGCCGGCCGCATCGTGGGTTCGCTGGAAAGGATGTGACGACCCGACCCGGGTGGATGAACGAGATCTTAATTGTGGAGCATTTCTACGAGAGTTCGAACATGAACGCATAGGACGTAAAAACAAGTTCGAGGCCTGCAGACTCGTGAAGAAGATGATCGGGAGTTTTAATAGTCCTGGTCGACAGGAATTTGCCAACCAATCGACAGGTCGGAAGCGATCCGGCTGAAGACGATGGATTACAAATATTCATATTTATTATATTTGCACATATCATGGTGAACCAGTGACGAATCCTGAAGTGGAGTCATGGATTGTGGGGAAAAGAATGGAGAACGGAGGTCGTGATATATTAATGAATAAAAATGAAAGATGAATGGAAATCGACCGGCTATCACGATAAATAAACTCAATACCTACGGCATAGACGGGGAACTTGGGGTCCAGTGTGGCAAGGGAAAAGAAGGCGTCGAGATCAATCTCCTCCGCTCTGATGCCTGCCACGACATAATCAGATCAAAGCCCAGGCCGTACCAGCCTGACTACGACGACGCTTGCGTGCTCCATGGTATACAGTCATTCGCTTATCTTCTTGCATTTCCGTAATCATAGGCAAATAATGGGTTGAGTCCGATATCGCCACAGCATGATCCGTAACGTACGCGTCCAACCGCGTCTTTAACTCACCGAACCATGGCCAAGAGGGAGAGTCATGGGATTAAACAGGACCTCGCAGGGCTTCGAACCCAACCCAATTTCAAATGCGGGATATGTGATCAGGTTCGGGTTAAACTCAGTCTTGCGAGGCGCTGGCGCCTGGCCTGAAAGATCCAACGATCGGGTCGAGACCAGAGTCGAGCGACCAATTTTTACGCTGCTCCAAAATATCTGTGGTAATGCCACAGCTGCTCAAGCCTTCAGGCTTACGGCATTCTATTTCTATTTTATTCATATGCCGATCCAGGTCAGTGTACCAACGATTTATGAACGGACCAGTGGAAGCAGGATCGGTGTCCGACCGGGGCAAAAGTCGGACCCAGAATAGAAGCGGATCCAATGATCTGCTGAGATGAAACCAGACCGGGGACAGAAGCCGAACCAGAGCTTGGATGAGGTGGAACTTGACCAGTGGCCGTGGAGAAGTCACCGAATGGTCATCTGTTTTCCAGATTCAAGTCGCACTTCCCCCAAGTCGTTCGGGCTCTCTTCATCCGACAGCTTAAGTGATCACCAGACGAAACCTTGCTCACCGACCCCGGCCTCACCGAACCCGGCTGCAAAGTTTGCCGGCCGATGGCCCGTGATTGGTCAGGGTGCTCTTCCACATCTTCGAAATCATCAGACTCGATGTCAGCAAATAGACTAGTACCCACCAAACGCTGACGCTAAGCGACCGATTGTGTCGCCGTTTCGCTTGCAAGTTTCATTAGTGTACGGTACACTTAGTATTGTTTATTTTAAATAATAGAATTGAATTTATCTCCTCAACAAAAAATCGCCCCGCCGCGTGTCGGCGGCCATTATGAGAACAGGGTAAACAAGGTCACCTGTAGGTCAGCCTATCTCCAGTTGAGACGCACTTTGGCTCACCGGAAGTCCCCTAACGAGATTGTACTGGATTATTCCATTCTCACCTCGCACGTCCACGTGTTTTGAACACGTTAGTTAATTGGAAATGTTCGTGGAAATAACTAAGTGGATTCACTGTGCAAGATTGTGGTTATATTGTGGTTTACGTTTTTCTAAGTGGTTATCGGTAATCTCTCGATATTGGCTGGCCCGGTCGGTCGAACGTATACTGCATTTTACATAAAGTACCGCCCCTAATCTGTCCTCCAGTGACGATTTCCATCGGAGGACACCCCCGTCTTGAAGGAGCCACCCCGACCTGATCGGTAAAGCGCATTCATCTAGAGTCCACCTGGGTGAGTGTAACCACCCTGAACCAATGGGTACACAAGGTGAGACGAAACTTAAAATAGATTCGGTCGCTCATGATGACCGGTCGGAAGACTGGAATGATCGGGCCGATCGCCCTAGAGGTGATCGGTCCGATCTAGAGATCGACCAAGATTTGCGGAGTACCCCATCAGATAATTGGTCGTCCGGGCCAGTGGAAATCCGTATTCCTCCTAGAACTTCGAAGTTGGCTTTGGAAATTGGCCCCGCCACAGAGTTGCTTGGTGGGGATCTAGAGCCACAACAGATTCGAGCGACTTTCGCTGCGCGATGTTGACATCTGTCATGGCAAAACCGATTCTAGCGGTGTTGCTCATCTTCAATGCTTCGCTGAATTACCTTTGCAAGCTGGCGCTGGTGAAAATCATATACAATGAAAAACGCATCGGGGTGAAAATGGCGATGTACGTCCGACACACCGATAATCATTACTGGAAATCGTGCTGTGTTGAGCTCAAACATAGTATCGCCGTGAAGAACGTAGTCTCTAGCATGCTTCAGACTGCGTATCACAATTTTCGCGAAGAATCCATATACTAGTGATCATGCCGCCGTCTCCATGAAAGTATTGATTGACCCGTACCGTTAAATGGAAATCCAAAGGCAAAAGCCGCTGTATCTGCCATGTCTGGGTGAAAGGCTCACATTTTGAGAATCAACCCCGTATTCAACGTCATTGTTGTCGCTGAGTCCTTTCGTTCGATAGTGATGAGCTTAGCGTGTGACCGGGGTGAGAAGTACTATAGCGTTTCAATCAATTGGGATGATTCGAGCGTCGATCATGTCGTTCAAAATGTGAGAAGGGTTGAGCTTATCAGCAACTTTCTATCAGATAAAGCGCTTCATTTGAAAGTTGAGCTGCAGTGGGATCTTGCCGACACTGGCGAGACCTGTTGGCCATATTGATCAATGGTTCTGCGCTTGGAAACATCGCATATAGCTCTGCGAATTGTTCACTCACATTTGTCTACATGCTCGCCACATCTTGGCGTGTTGTACTCGTAGATGGCATGTTTACCGAACCGCATCGGAAACACTTGGCAAACCTCATGATGGCTTTTCTTCTTCCTCTATTGCTTCTGGCTTTCGAGAAACAACTCTATCTCCACCTCAGAGATATCGTGAGAGATGGCGACCCACTTGTATTCGTTATAGCCATTTGGATGGGGAAGTTGTATTTTCGAATTGAAAAGTCACACCAACACACACGCAATCATAGCCACTGGATATTATGGTGGTGAAAATTGAAACACTCTAGCGGATTGACTAAACATCACACATAGCGACAATATGGTACACGGTACCATTGGATCCATGCGCAAATTATTTGTAAACCTGTTGCCCCACGTGAAATATTGAATGTCTCGCTCTTTTAAAGGCAGCCGCCTTGTAATGCTCGGCCCGCTAGCGGTAGAGCGCATATAGGCTTCACAAATGGCTTGTTCACATTTCGAGGTAACGTAACGGAAAGGGATTATTGCCAAGTTTCGACCTCTTAGTCATTTTATTTTCTTATATCCCATCTGCTGTTTAAATATCATATACAATAAAAGAGAAATCAAGGTCTATTTTGGGCTCTGATGCTAATTTTTAGTGCTCTGCGCGCTACCCATATAATATGCCGCTGACGTCTGGGTCGCCAATTCTGAAGTATCAATTAAGATAGCGAAGAGCATCAATTTGCACGATTATTTCATCACTTGACACAAATTTATCGTTCAGAATATACACTTGTCTTAATTCATCTCACAGATGTACTGCATGACATTTTCAACCTTGGCGCCGCCAACGTACATTTTCACTGCTTTGGTGAGGTCGTCGTCGCTGTAAAGCTTACGCATCATGAGAATCTCAGCTCGCAATCGTGATCAATGAATCGGCAATAAACCATTTAATTCGTCTGTTTAGTCAATCACAGCCAATCAAATTACTCAATAATGTGTTTTTAGTGCTCCGCTCGATGAATCGGCAATAAACCGTGTAATGGAAATGCATTATAGCGTAGCGGAACGGATTATTGCCGGTTAGATAGATTATTGCCGAGAACGTCTCTTAGCCAATCAAATGACTCTATAATGTATTTTAAGCGCTCTGACAAACGAATTACACGGTTTATTGCCGATTTATTGATCACGCTTGCTAGCTACGATTGCCACGCCGCGCAAGCTTTACAGCGACGATGACCTCACCAAGGCAGTGATAATGTATGTTGGCGGTGCCAAGGTGAAAGATAAATTTGTTTTAGGTGATTGCATAATTGCTCTTCGGTATTTTAACTTAACTGCTACATCAGACGTGGCGATGCATAAGTCAGCAGGGTTTTACATGGGTAACGCGCAGTCAAAATTCAAGTATGTATATGTCCATTTAATCAAATAAATGAATATATACAAACTTGAATGTATTCCGGTTTCGGCAATAATCTGAGTAACGCGTTTTTTACCTCCCTCGTTTTCTGATGGCTCAGCTTGGTCAATTTTAGGCACCAAAAGCTAGTAATAGAGCCCAAAAAAGACCTTATTTGATTCTATGTGCTCTCGATATATTCTGGATCTAAAACAGCTGAGATATAGAAAATTTTACTTAAGGGGCAATAATCCCTTCCGTCACGCAAGAGTAATAGGGGTTTCAGAGTTGGATTTTCTTGCGATTTTGAGCGACGGATATCATATCGGAAATGACACTCAAATCCGGCTCTTCGCGCTAAGAAAAAATGCTCCCTCTAACAGAGAAATATCTGGCCTTAATTATATTCATCTTTTTGTATAGGAAAGCCGTCATTTCCGGCCCAACAGGTAATTGTTTCGGAAAATAATCTCCAGAGGTGTTTTTCAACAGTAATTTCCTGTAGAAATGAGATCGGATATTATTCGGTGAAAACTTAACTCTGAAACCCCCTAATATGATTGGCTAAGAGACATTATCGGCAATAATCCTCGTTATTTATTCCGTTACAAATTCAAGGCTCAGTACTGTTGTTCAATCGTTATGAGCGTGGCCGATTGACGGCCCAAATTGTGTCTCATCCCCTTTTACTTTATCCATTAAGCGTAGCTAATCATTTTCTGCTGAATGAACACCCTGATGGTTCAATCAGTCTTGACTGCTCGCCCATCGTTGCAGCTTATCTTAGTTTCACACGATCATATACGCAACTTCGTGTCCTCGAACCTGTAAAATGGGCGCTGCTTGCCTCAGAGCGTCGCACCATGGCGTCATCGCATGGCCATCACGACCACTCTAATCCAAATGAAATGCATTTCCATGTGAGTCCCTCATCCGCTAGTGAGGATCTCTGACCCATTAATGACTTGCACATCTAAATCTAACGTTGCACCAACTTCATTCGTTGCCTGACGACATTTATGAACTACCGAACGCACCTAGCCCACACCTGGTGGTCCACAAGAAAAATGCTTTTTGGAAGCTCTACCTCGAAATCTGGGCGCATTCGTGGATGCAGGAATGGCAATAAAATCGGTTCACGAAGCGCAGTGCGCTCTTTGTATCTTTACATGACTTTTCGGTTGTGAGGATGCTAAAACCGTTCGAGTGAAGTTAATTGCTTGAACTCCATCGTGCACTTCATTCGTTCAATTGTTCCAGTTGAATCTGTCAATGTTACACGGGAACCAGACGTAACTCGAGTCAATTCTCTTGCAGGTTACGACGAAATGGAAGGAAGGTCATTACCAGCTTCTCTTCATCGTCTACGACACCTTTGCTTTTAGCCACGAGTCCATTCAGTGTGGGAAGTTTTACAATTGCATCTGCACAAACCACAACGTTTCGTTGCAGCGTTTTCTGTAGCAACGAGCGAGTATCAACGTCACACAGCAATTGAGGCTGTATCGTTGCCACAGACGATGGCAGCAGCTCCAATGTCACCGACGCAGCGATGCGCACAGCTCGTCGGGGTGCCCACAGTACCTCATAACTTCGAAACGAGTTACTTGGACTTGGCTTTTGTTATCTGCAAGTAGAGACGACTCCAACTCACGAAAAGACTGCGATTTGCGTCGGATTGTGACAGATGCGTCCCCCTGTGTTGGTTGATTGAGAGTGCAGATGTCTGCTGTAGCCAAGGCAATGCGACAGACAGCGAAAAGGTTTTCGTCAATATAGCAAAGGACACACTGACCAGATCCACGTGGACGCGAGCGGAGAAACGAAGAAAAAACGTGACAGCGGCATGTGAAGTTCGGGCCGTGCATAAGCTCAGCAGGTATGATTAACGAAGAAGTGCATGTAACGAAATAGGCGAATTTGGTCGGGAAATTTTTGCTTGCCAACTCTAGCAAGCTCTCTACGTCTACGTTTTTTTTAGTTAGATCTCCCTATCGCAAAGTCGAGCGCATTTGCAGATTCTGCTGGCACCGTCTTGGTTCGCAAGGTTTTCGTCTCATTTTGCAACTTCGTAATAATTGAGCCAAGTTTTCCCTCCGATAGCACAACATTTATCTCCGTCTCCCTGTCGCCACTGTTTTCTCAAACAAAGGGAAAAATCCAGCGTACTGAGCGCACCCTTCGGCATTGCGATGCCAGTATACTTTTCCACAATAGCCGAGCTGCCGCTGCCACTCTGTTCTTCGTCTACATAACCACCACAGCGTAGCAAGTAAGTAAAATAAACTCCGAACCAAAATTAACAGTATCGAACGTCATTCAACCTCGCAGTAGATGTCGAGCTGTCGGTGGTGGCTTGCGTAAAGATCATTCAAACGGAGTAAGCTTCAGCTTTGCTTCGCAAATGACACAAGATTTGACTCTTTGTGTGTTTGCAAATGTACACAACCGGCACCGCAGAGTTTCCTCTTTTGCATCTCTACAATTCAACTAGCATAACTATGAGCCATGTATTTTGCATGTTCTTTCAAATTACACACATGTGGTGAAGTGACCCAGAAATTAACGGACTAATGATAGTGGACGCCCCCACCTGATTGGTGGAAATGTTGCCCTTAGCTGGATGCCCGGACCGGTCAACAGGGGACGCAATCTGAGGGCCGCCGGATGTACCTGCTAGCGGCCGGACGGCGCCAGGCCTGGAACCAGGCCAGACGAACGCGACTGAAGACGCGGATAGTTGGGTTTGCGGGCTAAGCGGATGTGACGACCGCGGATGGCGGACGCCCGAGGGGCGGATTGGTGGCGGATTGTTGAAAGGTATGAGCGGAAGGGACCTGAAGGAAGATGAGTGTTCTGGTGGATGAAGGAGGCACCCGGATCGGATGAGGAGCTGCCAAGGAAGTGCTAGCGCCAGCGGCCAGGGAGCTCAGATGGACGGCCATCCGGCCGAGCCGACCGGGTACAATGTACCAGTGTGACTGGTACCAGCTAGGTTCGGTGTACCGGCCGGGCTGGTACATGT
Source organism: Sclerospora graminicola (assembly GCA_001887855.2). Taxonomy (NCBI): domain Eukaryota; phylum Oomycota; class Peronosporomycetes; order Peronosporales; family Peronosporaceae; genus Sclerospora; species Sclerospora graminicola. Next base: position 38,996 of record MIQA02023783.1, read on the forward strand.
AACGACGGAAAAATCCGCCCAGATTTGCATTGTTTTTTTTGGTGCCCCATACAAAAGAACTAGCCAATCACAGCTCAGCTCTTCTAAATATACTGATTTATTGTTAATCTCAATTTTCTCTCCATTTAACACGGGGGCAAAGGCGCGAAAAAGCTCATACAGCCACTCACTCATTGAAAATTTATACTGCATCTCACTTTACCTTTGTAGTTTACTTTAAGTAAATCACGTATTATCTCTATTAAATCTCCGTTTGGCAACTTCTTAGTTATTGAGCTATCTAAGCAACATAACTACACTAGCATAACTACACATCCAAGCCCCGTTGAGTTAAAAACTGCTCGAAGTCAGCACGAAACTTCTTAGCCATCTTCTTCTGGTTGTTGAATCCATTAGGAGAAACATTCACCATGAAGCTGTCTAAATTTTTTTTTCTTCTGCCACTAGTTTGGAGAAACGTTCATGCTCATAACGATTCGCTGCTGACACCACGTCCCACTGTGGTGTAGTTGCTCTCAAAAAATCTTCCTGAGACGCGAACACCCACGGGGGTCCCAGACGACTGACTATCGGAAGGGGTACTCCGTCCATCCGAGTCATGATCCGATCCGGCATCCGGCCGGCTAGATCGGTCACTTCCATCCGCTTGATCGTGACTGCTCGGATGTTGCATGTTGAAAGCTCACCTTGTGTACCCGTCAGTACTGGGTGGTTTGCTCTCCTGGTGGACCCTAGGGCGAAAAGTGTAAATCCGTCCAATAGGGAGATGAGGGTTAGGACTAGGGGTAGCTCCTGGGCGGAAATCGTCACCGGGGAGCTCGTCTGGCAATACACTTGAACTTTGTATAGTGCCGGCTGGGCCGAGAATAGTCGATCGGCCAGCTAAACCAATAAGACACTTGAAGTTTGTATAGTGCCGGCTGGACCGAGAATAATCAATCGGCCAGCTAAACCAATAATAATGAAGGGCGAATCCAAGTGTGTATATGAGGTAGATATAACTCCACACTCTTCCACAGAAGGCCAAAATGTCACCACTTCCCAATACTTAATACCGTGTTCAAAACACGGGCGACTTGAGGGGAGTATACGAAGTCGCCGCGACTCCCGGTCAGGGGACTTCCGGTGGGTTAACTTAACCTTCCCCGGGCAAACCAATAACAGCAAGAGGGGACCTTGTCAGCCCTCTGCCGTGAACCAATAAAAGCGACTTGTGTCTAAGAAAGCGAAACGTATACTGATTTATCCTATATCCAATACTCCCTTTGTGTAACCTACCCCAAATAACACGGCTGACCAGTCATGTACCTTACCCAACGTAACCCGGCTAACTCCAACTTTGTGTACCCGCCTGGCCGGTACAGCAACCCCAGATGGTACCAACCCGGCCGGTACACCGAACCCATCTGGTACCAGTCCGAATGGTACATTGTACCCGGCCGGCTCGGCCGGATAGCCACCCATCCGCGCCTCTCGGCCGCTGACGCTAGCAATCCCTTGGCAGCCTCTCCTACGATCCAGGTGCCCACTCCTTCCACTAGAACAATCCTCTTCTTTCAGGCTCCCTTCACTCCATCCTTACGAACAGTCCGCCATCTTGGCCGTCCGCCATCCGCGCCTCGGCCGTCAAACATCCATAGTCCTCCCGTCTGCTCAGCCCGCCTGTCCGACTATCCACGCCCCTTGTCAGGCCCGCCGGTCCGATTTCCAGCCTGGCGCCGCCTGGCCGCTTGTAGACTTCCTCGGCGGCGACTATCCGGCGCCTACACCCTTGGTCCATATTTCCGCCAATCAGAATGCGCCCTTTGGAAAGTGCTTTGCCTTATTTCATAAGTCGCTTCACCACAGCCGCCCCTGAGTCGCGACACGGCCGCACAACGGTCGGGACACGATCTCACTCGAACTCACTTGACCTGATACCGCTCATCCATGCCTCGCTTTGGTACGTCACCCCACTAATTTATAACATTTCCGTGAACCCGGTCGGTCTCCCCACCGGCTGGCAAGCATGTCCACCAATGCTGACATTATCTTGGCTTACCTCCAGTCTTGCAAATTGACAAGGCCAACGTCTGTCGTCTCGTCCTCGTGGACGACGACTCGCCTGCCAGCGGGGTGGAAATCGCAAAACCGCCGAAATCGTCCCGCACCCCCGATCTGGTGTTGTCGACCGCCGACGCCGAGGCTGCGGTCCGCGTCCACGGCCAAGCCTGCGGCGATCGAGACAGATTGAAGGCCGTCGTCTCTTCCCTTCGATCGGAGCTTCAATCCTGTCAGGACAACTATGAGGCTCTGTCTCAGAGCTTCAAAACTTCTTGCGCGATGCTGGACCGCTTGAACCCCCGGGTCGCCGAGCTGAAACTCAGTCGCAAAACAGCGGAGGATGAGGTGGCCCGCCTCAGGGCCATTGTGGGTCAGCTTACGGACGCTCTACAGCAAGCTGCCGCGCCATCCGCCCCCATCTCCGAAACGGCGGGGATGGAGAAAAGGCTGGAGATGTTGACCGCCCAAGTGGATAGCTTGGAGCATATCCAGGCTGACTTGGTCCGTCAACTCGCCGCTGCCAACCGCCGGGCCGATGAAGCTGCCGTTCGGGGTCCATCTCGGGAAATAATCGATCTCCAGAAACAGGTGGCCGATCTCGAGCGCCAAGTCGCCATCCTGACGGGAGAGCGAAACCGCCTCCGCATGTTGGAAGACGTCGTCGAGCCTCTCCGGACTGCCAATCGGAAATTGGTCCAACGATCTAAGCTTCAGCGTAAGTGCCTCATCTCCTCTTACGTTGTGGCCCAGTCGCTTACAGCCCTTATTTTCTTGTCACTCCGCAGTTCAACAGCTGGAGCAGCTGAAGCAGCAATCTGCCAGAATTCCGGACATGTCTCGAGAACTTACGCACCTTCGTACCCGGCTCCGCCAGGTGTCCCAAGACCTGGATAAAGTGCGGGACAACCGAGACCACCTGCGCGACTCCCACGCCCAGGCCCTTCGCCAAATCTCGGATCTGGAGCGGCAGTTGCAGGAAGCCACTTCTCGACAACAGGAGTTGCGGTCTAAGCTATACCAGGCCCGCCAAGAGAATTCCGACGCCCATGCTATACTGCCTCGGGCGGACCGTGTTTGTCATGCCATGCTGGATAAAGAGGATCGTTTTAGGTCCTTGTTGTGTGGACTTCAAGACCAGCTCGAGGCGACTCGGAGCCAGGCCGCTCCCCTTTTGCAAGCTCCTCCCAATGTACGGGAATCCGTCTTGTCTGTCTTGGGGATGGTGGATCAGTGGAAGACTTCTCCGCCGAACCCAACCCGTTGCACGCTGCAGCAGAGTCGGAACCTGAGGAACTTCCCGCCGGCTCCGACTCGCCCCTTGCCGGTCCAAACTCTTCGTCCGCCTCGGCAGGATCGCGGGGCCAAAAACGTCCGGCCGGCTCTAGCCCTCCTTTGGCCGGTGCTAACCCGCCTAAGAAGCAGAAGCCGAGCGAATCCCCACCCCCGCGCCAGTGTCCTCCGGACAAGTCGGGCGACGGGGAAGAGCTCGGGTCGGAAAGCGATGACAGCTTGTTCGCGAAACGGTCCCCTCTTCCATCTTCTCAATACACTCCCGGTAGAACCGGTCTCACCCCCAGTTCTAACTCTGAAGACGACTCGGAATCCGAAGCGGCCGTGGCCCCATCCGGGTCAGCGGCCGCGCCCTCTTCTGGTCCAGCGGCCGCGTCGCCTGATTCTTCCTCGGACTCGGGGTCATCCTATCTATGATGATGACGAAGAAGACGAGGATTACGAGGCCCAGCGAGTCAGTGTTGCGTTATCCCGTTCTCGCGCGGATACCCGTCGCCGCCTTTCCAGTTCCGGTGGGCGAACGACGGGTCAAATGGAATCCGATCAGATCATCGATCTGCAGACTCCGCCGCCGGCAGGTTTTGGCTCCGGAGAACATGAGCCGTCCGACCCATCCTTGCTTCCCAGCATCGTCGACACCCCGGCCGCTCCGGTCGCGCGTAACTCGAGTTCCAACGGAGTGGCCGAGGAGAAAGTGGAAGACAACGACGAGGACATCCCTGATCAGTGGTTGACTCCTCCCGACCTGAGTGATTCAGCAGAACCTCTCTCCCAGACTCCGGCCAAAAAACGGCGATCAACCCCGGCCGGGTCACGTCCCACACGTCGACCCCCCCGACCGGCAGCCAAACCTAAGGTCCGGAAGAGTGCTCTACCCTCTGCACCCTCTTTTCCCAAACTTCCGCTTCTGTGGTTATCGGGAGGGCGCTTCCCCAGTGGGGCGGATCGGTCCGCCATACTACCTTGGCCAGTCGAGCAACTGAGCAATACCAGTCTGGCTGATATCTCCAGTTCCCAACTCGCTCACTCCCTATCCCGTCCACCTCTCTGGTTGTTCCCTCGATCTTACAAGACGCCATCCTCAGAGACTTGGAACCCTGACCTGATGGGATCGGGCGCCATCGACGCACTCATGGAGACCAAACCTTGGAAAATCCTGCACACCAAGATGCCGGATATGGGGCTTCCATCCAACCCATGGTTCACGGAATTCAAGGCGAGACTTCATGATTTTACCGTGACTCACGCTTGGGCCATCTGGAAGTCTACCCACTTCCTGTACATCTCTGCAGAGGACAAGCGAGTGGACGAATCCCTCCGCAGGTACTCTCTTGCCCGTAAGAATCGTCGGGGGCGAGCTTCCGAGGCGTGGGTCCGTCTGTGTGCGTTCATCATGGAGGGTATCCGGGATGGTAAATGTGACTTGGACCTGTTTCTCTTCCCGTTCATGCTCCATCTACCAAACCGCAGGAGCGGAAATGCAGCGGAAGGAGGAACGTGGTATCCCGGCCTAGGTGCGCTGGATCAGACCACCTCCCTTTCCAAATCCTTGGTGGCCATTGACCAGCAAGATCCTTGGCGCAATCAATACCGCGCACGGCCCTCCGACCACCCTGGATTTCGGGTGACTCGGCTCCACGGCAAGTACAGTCATCCACGGGGATGAGTAGTCGGGCTTGCTTTAATTCTTTTATTTCTCTCATTTCTTCTTTAATATATCCATCCGTTCCTATTTCGTTCCCACTCCAAACAAGTTTGTTCATCCCCGCCAATCCGTCCAACAATCCTGGATCTGAAACGGTGAGACCGATCTGATCTCGCATGGCCAAGGTGGCCAGATGGTCTGCGCTGTTGTTCCACTCTCGTTTGACATGTAACAGTTCATGTTCCGGCCACTTCCGCAGGGCGGACATGACCCGATCGCTCAGCAGTCTCAGCCGTGGCGCCTTACAATCTATCTCTCCTGTGATTTGCTGGATCACTAGGTTGGAATCACCACATATGATGATCCGCCCCTGTGTCCGGCCAGCCAACAGATCTAGGGAAAGCAACAGTCCTCTATACTCCGCTTCGTTCACCGTGATGCCAGGCGTGAAATCCGAGGCGGCCGCGACCACTTTCCATTCGGGCAGCTTCCACAAAATGGCACTATAGGCCCCGACCCCTTTCTTTACACTCGCCGACCCATCGAAACTCAAAACCATTAGTTCCTCCGTGGGTCCCACTGTTGGCGGCGGTAATACGATAGTTTTTTTGTCGAGGCTGCTTCCGAGGTGCGATCGCTATCAGTGCTTTCTCCACTTCTGCTCTGGGGGTAATGCTGGCAGCCAGTGTGCCCAGTATTTCCTCTTCCCCTTTAGTACACTTAATCACTTCGAGGGACCACTGAGACAGCAGAGCCGCCCATCTTCCCAGCCGGCCGTCAATTCCATTCGCCGTCAGGAGCCATGATAGGGTCGACCGTCTGGATAGTACTTTGATAGGCCGAGACACCAGCATAGTATAACACACATCCAGGATCCGCAATAGAGCCAAAACTTCTTTATCCACCAATCCGTAATTGACTTCATTAACTTTCAGGGTCCGGCTGGTGAATGTCACGGGACAGTACACTCCGTCATGATCTTGCACGAGAGCGGCCGAGATGGCCCACTTGTTAGCGTAGATGATGACCACTGGAGTCTTATTAACATCGAAATGTTTCAGGACCGGTGTGGTTGCCATCTTCGCTTTTAACATACCAAAAGCCACCATCGCTCGGGTCATGTGGTCGTCCGGGCCGGCCGCGCCGGGGTCCGGCGGCCGGCCGCTTGTCTGGGCGGAAAAGGGCGCCTTCTCATTGGATGAAATAACTGAAAAGGGCGGCATCTCATTGGCTGAAATAACTGAAAAGGGCTCCTTCTCATTGGTTGATATTGACGGCCCGGCTTGCGTCTCCGCTTGCCTATCCTGCTCTCTCAGCTTATGGTAATCCACCTCCCGCAACTCATACAAGACCGCCGCATAGACGGCAAAATCCTCGATGAACCGACTGTAATAATTCAGGCTGCCCAAAAAGGATTGCATAGCCTTTAGGGATCTCGGGAAAGGCAGATTACTCAGGGACTCCAAATCCTTCGGATTAGCCTCCAATCCGGCAATCGAAACCTGATGACCCAAATAGGTCACCTTAGTCTTTCCCCAGAAACTCTTAACCACACTAATCGAAAGATTCCACTTTTCACACGTAATCATCAACTTCTCCACTTTGTCACACAGTAAATCCCAGGTAGTCGCCGTAACGAGAATGTCATCATTGAAAGACCGCCTCCCCAAAACTGAAGGTTTTGGGTCGAGGTCCGGGTCACCTTCGGCGAACACATCCCCGACCAGAGCCGGATCTTGATCCGCCTTGATCTTGAAGTGTCCGTACAGCGCGTTATCTATCAGCCGTTGATAAATCTGCGGGCATTCTTCAGACCGAACGGCATCCGGTTCCACTCGAACAACCCGAAGGGCGTCACGAACGCAGAGATCCCCCGTGCACGATCGGTCATAGAGACCACCCAAAATCCAC
>MIQA02023785.1:0-36690 GCA_001887855.2 Sclerospora graminicola
CACAGAATCGCTTGAATACAGTGATTGCCAGAAAAAAACAGCTCGTCACAGTCTCGTTTGTCATCGCGCTTCCAGTCTACTAATCTCGGCGCGTGTCATGTGCTCTGATGCATGTTGTATAGACTCACATTGTGCTACGTGCAGTCGTCACCTTTGACACGCGCATCCGGAAACACTTCGTAAATCAATTCTCTAGGCCTTCCATGTTGGAATAAATGAAAACCAACTTCTACACGTTTGGGGTGGGGTAAGCCGATTGCGTCGATTCGTGTAGATCAATGCATGAACGTCCAGCACTGCTCGCTCGATGCAGACGACGTTGATATCAACCAAATCCTCAGAGAGAACTAGCTCCACCAGTTTAATGGGTTAACTATGTGTGCTTCTCTTTTTCGGTTTTGTTCCAACTTCCCTTTGCTTCGCCAAATTTAACGAGAGTTTGATGATATATCAGTTTGTCCCCTCCATCAGCCCTAATCGAGCAGCAAGATCAGCTACTTGGGTAATAATATCGATGACAACGACATCATGAAATCTGCTTAGTGACTTTGTTTGGTCAAAAATAAAGGACATCTCTGTAGAGAAACTTCTTCGTTCATCTATCATCCTTAAGATCTCCAATTGCGTGGAACGTGTAATAGTTCTGCGTGGTTTATTGTAGACTAGGTAGGTTTTGAGCCATTGAACTGCTGATACATCATGGAAATAAAACTGTTATCATTTTCGAAAAGTGTCAGACTCATTAAATAAATCAAAAATGCACGAATACAAAACGGTTTCTGTTCCAGGCAGAAATGTACCATCCGCTAATATAGCTCTCACTCGGAGCAACCAATATTTCATAAATCCGTAACATTTCAACAAATCAACGTCAGAAAATACAGCCAAAAGAACAGTACACTTCTCCACGATGCCTCTAATGTATGCTTCACAAGAATACCAACGCGTGGGAGCACGGAGCTTCTGTTACGCTTGGTTCTAGCTGGACGAGTGATCTGATTCTGCATAGCACGAAACTTTCAAGAAATACATTTCACTCTTCACAAATCTCGCTATCAACTTGGCTTTTTCAATAAATTTTGAAAAAATAACATCCTTCAACAGCAGGTTCATCACGCGAGCCACACAGTCATTGCAGATAAATCCTTTATTTATTTCGACTCCAAAATATCCAAAGCTGCACGTGTGCTGAAGTGTTCCAGTATTAAATAACTTGCGGACGGAAGATAGGCCCGCCATCTGTTTGGTTGAAACTGCCAATTGGGGTAGCTGCGCTGAGTCAGCTTGAAAAGTCATGAAGATAACCGCGGGCGATAAGTAGAAGGAGCTTTGAGGGGCACCGGACCGGTGCATAAGGATGTGGAAGGAGTGCAGGGCAGGTTTTGAGTCGGAAAGCTATGAGGGGCGGCACGGAGTGCGGCAGCGATGCTTCCCGAGACAAGCCAGCGTGGAGGCAATTCATCGCCCTATGAAGATGATCAACGGTTAGTGAAGGTGATCAAGGGGCGTACGGGAAGCCTGGCAGGGCCAGATCACCGTAGTAGCCTTGACAAGTCATTATTAACCAACCAGATGGCCAAGATGAAGACGTAGAAAATAACAATCGGGCCACCAGATTTGGTGTAAGATACAGTGGCGACCAGCAGGCCGGCCACCATATTTTGTGTAGGGTACACCAGAGGTTTATATGGATAAAATCAGTATACGTTTCTCTTTCTAAGACGCAAACTGCTATTGGTTCGCTGCAGAGGGTTAACAAGGCCCCCTCTAGTTGTTATTGGCTTCCCCGGGAAGGTCACACGAGACCCTCCGAAAGTCTCCTGACCGGGAGTCATTGGAGTTCGTATACTCGCTCAAGTTACCCATGTTTGAAACACGGTTAAGTTATAATGAATTGGAAGGTGAAGTTTCGGCTTACTGTGGAAGAGTGTGGAATTTTATTTAGAGTTCACGTTTGTACATAAGATTGGAGAAGCCCCCATATTGTCTTTGGTCGTGCTGGCCGATTGATTCAGTAGTTGCGGTATAATAAAACCAAGTATAACATCGGTCCGCTCCCCGGTGAAGATTTCCACCCAGGAGCAACCGTAGTCCCAACCATCGTCCCGCTGCCCTAACCGGGCACCTTAGCCTTTCGTCCAAGAGTCCACCAGGAGAGCGTAACCGCAAGCGCTGACGGATAGACAAGGTGAAATTTCAAGAAATGGATCATCCTATTCGTCATAACCAAGGTGATGATAGTGACCAGTCGGGTCAGCTCAATGCTGACCCGGATAACGACAAGGATGAGTGGAGTAATCCCTCCGACAGTCAGGCATCTGGGCCTCCATGGGTGTTCGAACCTTGGAAAGAAATCCCGAGATCGACTACACTACACACACATGCTACTTGCACTGTCGGTCAATACATCATACACCAGTTTTGTGCCGCAAACAAAGTCAATTTCGTCGATAATCTTGCTTATCTCAGTCGCAAAATACTCTGCGCGTTGATTTTCATTCTTTGCGTTCACCAACTTTCACCGAATAGGATTGGTTACTGGGTTTGTCAATTTTTACTTGACGATAAGCTGATTGTTTGGGTACGACCACCCGTCCGTCACAAAAATGAGCTGGCTCACAGTAGCTACGCAATCCAAAACTTGCAACTTCTCGCGCTCGTACAAGCTATTGATTGCGGTAGACACTAATTGGTTTAAACACCCACAACACGAATAAAGCCTCAGCGCAAAGGAAAGCATCTGTAATTTGTTCTAGTCTTTGCCCGTCCGTCATTCGGGTCTTGCTCTGGTCTTTTTTCGTTGTTGCTAGTAGTGAATAAAGTCACGAACAGACGCTTAGCTACAGTGGACAACGACGGCGACCCTTCAATAATTCGAGGCTATCTGCTACCTTCTTACGACGTGACTGAATATTAGGTGTGTCTACTCACCAATGTTGTTTATCCTCGTTTGAGTATTCAAGCAACCCAGCACGTGTTCCTTCACGGGATTGCGTTGACAATAAATTTGTTAGACCTAACGCCGCCACCTCCGAGTATTGCTTGGCAGTATTCCTCTCGACTTCAACACGAAAGAGCTCCTAAACCTTGTGCCTCGGTTTTCCCATCCTGAGTTTGAGCACTTTAATAGTTACAATACGAACGACGGCCTCATAAAGCCGGGACTACGAGGGCAATCTCTGAAGAAGTGAGGATTCTTGCTAGCGCTGATCTTAACAGCTTCACTGAGATGCTTACTCGAAGTTTTCACCAAGGACGGATAGACTGGAATGCACCGAAGGGGTCTGCACGGTCGTTTGGTAGCCACTTCTTCAAAGACGCGTGCGTGCCCTCCACTATTGTCGGATCTTGGTAGCCTCGGTGACGGTAAGTACCCGACCAAAATCGAACGATCTCCTTGTATAGTCGCCAGTTGTGATTAAAGTATTTGGCTAGGGTATCGCTCATCGCTCGCAGCGCGGGTGCAGTTTGATGAAAACGCAACATCTGTATCCAAGTCTACCGTGTCGAGAAATTTGGCCATGAACGCAACTGCATGAGAGCAGTCAACATACTGAGACACGTTTCCTTTGGATTTCGAATTTGTCGAAAAATAAATATTTCGCGCCTTAGCGAAAACATTGTTTCTGATGTGCCAACGGCACAAAAGGGTTGGGACTTTCGAAAACACACATTTAAACATGCGACCGCGCGGACGGTTAAGAACACGTCAGGCGAGGGGATGTCAAATAGCACAAGGAGGCGCGATAGCGCCCTCATCACTCATGTGTAGTCTTCTTCAGCTTCTCCTGCCATTCAACACTGGGCGACAGGAATTACGTGGTTCGTTCCTGATACAGCAATGATGTTACACAACGGCATCTTATGCTTGTTGGTTTTATGCGTGGCGTCCAAGTATCGAACAACTGGCCAGCCCTTGTAGAATTCGAGAGCCTGAATGCGCAAAGAAAATATACTGCAGCTCGTGGTTGTTCCGTTTTGTCGCCCAGTCGTAGTAGAAAACCTCGCGGTGTAAACATTCAACTAGGGCCTCGATGGATGTCCGCTGTGCAAGCAGGGTGCGTCGGATGTTGTCTTTAGTATTCCGCACGTCCTTGATCGTGGCTAGCGACTCAGAGTCAGGCAACAACAAGCTCGCGAAGATACTCGACGACGTTGCTCCAGCCGCTGCCTGAGTTTGGATCCACTGTTGGGTGGATTGCACAGCGACGGATTGGCCCCGAGCAGCAGCCCGTCGGCGATGACCAACATGCAGACGGGGTCTTTGGTTTTTGAGTAGTTGTTCAGGGTGCTGTCGTCTCGAGTTTGTGATACTGTCCATCTCACTTCGGTGGCGATGTTTTTCACACACCCGACGTCCAGTTTTCTTACAGGTGCGGTACTTGCACTTCCGGTTCCTTTTTCAACTTGTGGTGACCATGTTCGCCACAGCGTCGTGTTGACTGTCCACTCTTAGGAAGATCGAGGCAGGGAAACGCCACACGCTCGGGTAACTCTGTAAGTAGGAGTTGTGCCTGCTCAGAATCTAGCTCAGTAGAACTGTACTCGCTCTAGTCTAGATCACGGACTTGGTTGAGCAAGAACATTATAGCTAGATTATCAAACTGTCGTTAAAGTGTTGGTGGTCGGGATCTCATAAGGCACAAAATGGTACAATGTACCGTTTCCTATCCCATGTTACACACAATCCCTCAAGCTCCTTTTATGACACGCACATGATGTTTTGCATGCCCCGTAGCCCTAGGGTAGGCAGGGAATAACTACGGAGCATATAAACATCACGTGCTTGTCATTAAAGGGACTTGAGGGAAAGTGTGTAACATGGAATATGAAATGATACACTGTACCATCGGGTGCCTGTATGAGATAGGAACACAATCACGTTGTCTGAGTGACCGCTTGCGCTTTCCTCATGGCAACAATGGTCGGCTACATCAATACGCGCCGATCGTTTGCTGGCAACCAAACTACAGCTTCAAGCGCGACTTCATGTTCAAGGTACTGTGTCCATGATGATTAACCCTAAAAACAATTTCATTTTCTAGTAGTTTGTACGTGCAAGGTCTCCACGGTCCATATAAACTCGCTACGTCTCCATTCATATATGCTTTTTTCGGCTCGAGTACGAGTCTATCTGTGACTGGTGGTTGTGAGCCAATTGTAGGCTCCCCCATTGAAGATATTGAGATTGCGAACGAACGAGTAGCTACTGGCACCCTCATCTCTTTCTCCAGTGGCACAATCTTATTGTTTATTTGCGTTCCGGTTTTTAGTCTACTCGCCGTAGCGTTCTGTTTCGGTGGGCTCATTTTGTCCATTTTACTACTCTGTGGTGGCATGAAATCAAGAATTCAAGTTCTCGTTTACCATGTGCCGCAAGTAAGTGGAGGGCATGTTGGTTTCCCCATACATCAAAATATAATGATATGATATGCCCAAAATTTCAGAAATTATAGCATTTAGTAGCCTCTTTGTCTTTTATTCTGCTAATCCAACGTTTCTTCTTTCTTGCCCAGCCCACTGCGCGGGCTGCATGATTACTTTTAGTAGTCTGCCTTTCTTGGACCGCAAAACATCCACGTAAATATGGTGACGAGTATGTTGGCTTGTCCGTCTTAAAGGACGTACACACAAAAAGACATTGGTTAAAACCGATATATACTGTAAAATCTTATTATTATGCTGCTGGCGTTGATGGTTGGTATGATGTGATTCATTTGTAAAGCAGGCGAGCTTGGCTGGCTTCGTTCTTATATTACTCTCTCCCCGTCATGTGGTTTTATGCCACGCACGTTATGTTTTGCATGATCTGTAGTCATTCCCGGGTAGGCAGGTAAGAATTTGGTAGGAGCATAAACCAAGCCTAGCTAAAACACGAACGCGATTGCTTGTGCTGCAGCAAAGAGAGGGCACATGGCGATTTTTTGGAGTTCTGGATGGAATTCGATGAGCGTGCGAACTGCATCTGGGACTTCCGACGCCTATGATCTTGTTGATGAATGAAAGAGATCAAACTACAGGTTATCAAATAATATATTATAGCAACTGGTTGATATGATGGCTAAGATATCGAAAGTGACTGGTAATTAATGGAGTTAGTGGATTATCACATATGAAGAAGCTATGAAAAACGAACCATTAAATGGAGGCATGACTGGTGATCCTGGCCTCGAATGCTGCACGGCAGCGACACACGGGGGTGTTGTGTTGAAGTAGAAATGGTTTCGATACCGTTGGAACAAGAACCATACAGAATGTGGAGTGCCCAACTTATGGGACAGAAGTCAAACATGTTGTTGTACGATGAATCCTGAGATCATTTTAGCTAAGTTTTTGAATCTAGGAGGATTTTGGCTGGACAAATTAGAAAGGTAGGGAGTCAGTATAGTTGTAAAAAGGATTCATGACATGAAACACCAACGCAGCGAAGGTACATGCCGTGATTATTGACTCACTCGACGATCAAGCGTTCATATAAGGCTGATCCAGAACTAGATCAAGATCACCGCTAGAAGGAAGCGGTAAGAGCAAGCCCGCTACGGAAAAGAAATGTCCAGTCCTTAAATATATCTACAGTCTACGTATAAGCGCAAGCTAATGATATTTATTAGTCTCCTTCTCCTTTCGCATCAACAACTTTCTAATTATGATTTAACTTATCGTGAATTTTTAATACATTTAATTTTAATTGCAAATATCTTTTTATTAGGTTTATATCCAAAAATCTTTGAAAGTTGTATGCATGAAAGTGTATCAAAAATTTTAATACATATCGATTTTTCTTATTTGCCATCACTACGTAAACGTTCTCTCGGAAAACAAGAAGTTTTTCCACATAGGTCATCGAATACTGCGAACATTTTAATATGTTTTAATTGGGTTATCTACAATATTGTACATAACCCAATTAAAACTTATGTACAGTATTTTACTCAACCCAATCCAAGTATTTTACATGCACCTTGATAAAATGTTACCGTTACTTTTTTAGAGGAAATGACGAAATTGGATTTTCTTGCCTTTCTTAATTTCTTTGCTAGATTAGGACAGGACTAGGTCAACGCTTGGGTGGGAATCTTCACCGGGGAGCGAGCAGCAGTTATATTTGATTGAAAAATGTGTGTAAGTCGTCTTTTGTATAGTTTTGCCTACGTACTAAGCCGTGAGGTCAACTTTCAAGGATTCAACATTGCCACAAATCAATTGCAGGATTTGCGCACAACAATCTTTTCAGTCCCGCGAGATTCGTGGAAGACAAAGTGGCCGATCGTTTTTCGCAACGATATATTCAAATCAGACGTTGCGTCCAGTGTTCCCCTACTCAAATGATTTCTTAAGTTACAGGCATTTACTTTCTTGCAAAACCCCAAACAATCGCTTCGTCTTTGAAGTAATCTCAAAAACTACAGTTCCCGAGCATCTTGAACAAGGTGTGGTGACAGCATATGAGTAAACCCGAAGCATTGTTTAATTTTCTCCGTCTTCTATTCTTACCGCGACGCGCATGTCCGTGAAGACAACGCTTATGGCCACGAATGCAGAAGAACCATTTTTTGGCGCGAATAATTTCCTTATGACAGACTGTCATGTAGTATACGATTTCGTGATGGTTGCGGTTACCTTTTGTCTTACAATAGACCAAATTGTCAAGCCAAAATACATTGGATCTCGTGTGTAACGTATTTCGATCAAGTGTTTGTTGGCAAATGTAGATGTCCACGTAATCGCTTGTAGCTAGACGTAACAGTAATAAACACCAGTTAATGCGTTTATAACCTTGTTTGCCACAATGTGTTGTCCTATCGGTTAGTATAGGCTATCTGCGTGTGCTGTGCGTGTCCTCTTCACTCGAAATGTCCGGCGGGTAAGTGTCGGACGCGGGGAAGTGCTCAGGACGTGTATGCTAGACGTTCTGTTTACTCGACAAAAATGAAAGTATATATTATGTAAATTTTAAGTGCAGTTTTAGCTAAAATTCCACTTAACCTAAAATTCACAACATGCATAGAAACCACGATAATCTCGATAGCAGGAATTTAACGTCAGTTTTCACTTCATGTAACATCATCCAAAATTCCAACACTCCTTCCGAGAGTACCGGGGCTTCGTGTGCAATCCACATCAACGTAAATGTAAAAACCATAGGTTCATCAGTAGCGCATCATCGCCATAATCGTAATAAACCATCATTTTAATCCGATCTGTTCGCACAATTCTTGAATCCTCGGCGCATGTAAAGTTTTCGTAAGCAGATCTGCTACCATACTCGCGCTTGGTACATGCTCAGCCTCCACAATTCCACGTTTCGTAAAGTCCTTCAAGAATTTCAATTTTACGTCAATGTGTTTCGCACTCGCCGCGCTCGCCTCATTCTTGAGCTGTTTAATCGCGGCTTGGTTATCGATTTTTAACACGATGGGTGTCTTCGTCTTCACACCTAATTCCTCGAAAAGCTCCTTCAAACCAAGTGCTTCTTTTCCACCTGCGGCGGCCGCAACAAATTCCGCCTCCGCAGTCGACAGAGCAACAGATCCTTGTTTCTTACAGCTCCATCCCGCAATAACTCCACACACAAAAATTACATTTGCACTGATGCTCTTCCTATCCACACGATCAGCGGCGTAGTCAGCGTCGCTATAACTTACAATTCGCAAAGGTAGTTTCATTTCTCCATCTCCACGTAAATGAAATTTCAAAGCCTTGGTGCCCTTCAAATATCTTGCAATTCGTTTAGCAATCTTGAAATCGCTCAGACTTGGTGCATGCGTGTGCCTTGTGGCACGGTGCACCGCAAATGATATATCCGGTAGAGAAATTCGTGATATCCATAGCAAACTCCCCACAAGAGACTGAAAATCTTTCACCGTGGGCCCTTTTCCACGAGAATCAATCGGTAACCTTTCATTCAATTCTTCATAGTCTTCTAAACTCGATATAGGCGTTTTTACCACATTCGCCTCCTTCAAACCATGCATATCCAGCATCTCCACGATAGTGCTCTCCTGATCAACAGTATATCCATTCGTTGGGTCACCTGAAATTCGTATACCGAGAAATTTCTCCACATTGCCCAAATCTTTTAGTTCCAAAACTTGCATCTTTTCAAAAAAATCATCCACTAAATGAGTCTTCGTGGCTGTCACCAATAGGTCATCAACGTAAACTCCAACTAGGATCGTGCCTTTTTCATCAATCTTCACAAAAATACATGTGTCCGTCAAACACTGAGAGAAATTCATCTTCACCAAAGTGTCACACAATAGCTCGTACCATAATCGTCCTGCCTGTTTAAGGCCGTAAAGATTTCGCTTCAGTTTGAGCATTAGCTCTTTTGCATTTGTAGCTCCCAACTTTTCCAGTGTATCATTCGAAATCTCCATACCTTGAGGTATCCATGCCTTACCGGCACATTCCACACAATCGATAGTATCAATATGGTTTTCATATTGTTTATCTCCATAACCGTCGAGAAAGTAAAGAAATAATTTTCGCCATACACCTGTTTATCGCCACGTGCCACTAAACGAGCCTTGTATCTTTCAACAGTGCCATCATTCTTGAGTTTCGTCTTGTAAACCCAGTTGGTGGGTAAGGTTTTTACCCCATCTTTTCGTTTCATCACTTCCCATGTCTTCAAATCTTCCAGGGCTTTTAGTTCTGCCTTCTCGCCGACTGCCCACTTCTCTGATTGCCCCCCCTTATGGGCTTCAAAATAACGTTTGGGGTCCGGCGTTCCAGTGATTTTTCCACTGTCCGGATTGTCGACGTTACACACTGCAAAAGCAAAAAACGAATTTTCTTCGTTTACTCCATTTACTTCTTCATCATTCGAAACTTCATCTTCAATTTCTTTGCGCTGTCTTTCATCCTCTTCATACTCAATCAATCTCTGCGTCTTCTTTATTTTTCTCACCGACTTCCTTGGCGGTAGCACTTGTTTGTGTTTCTTCTCGCGATTCTTTGTTGTCTTCTCCTTCGAAGGTGAATTTTCTCCACTGTTGTCGTGACTTATCTCCACATCATTATTAACCATACGTAACAACTTTTCATTCTCCTTCTCTCCTAAGGTCTCCACGTGATAAACATGTCTCGTAGTCGTTACAACCCTGTCCTTCAAGAGCAACACCTTGTAACCCTTAGTTTCATCGCTCTTGTATTAGAGCCTTTTCCGCGTGCTTTCCCAGTGACTTGTTCCTAGCATCGCGCCAAACCATGCACGGCGATCCGAAAATCACTATGTCGGATATGTTTGCCTTTTTCTTCGTAAGGACTTCAATCGGATACATCTTCCGTACATTTGCCCGGGTTGGGCTGCGGTTTAGAATATAGCTGGCGTATTCCGCCGCTTCAGACCAAAACATAAGAGGGACACCAGATCCAAAGATCATGCAACGGATCATGTTGAAAATCGTTCTGTTCATGCGCTCCTCTTTGCCATTCGAAGCAGGGTTTCCTGCTTCCGTGATTTGTCTTCTGACTCCAGTCTTCTTACAAAACAAATCCACATTCCTGTATTCTCCACCTCCATCGGTACGTAATACGTGAATCCGACAATTGAATTCATTTTCAAACCATGACAAGAAATGTTCAAATTTTTTCGCAGCTTGATCCTTTGACTTCGCGGGAAAAACGCGAACGTAGTTAGAAAAATGGTCAACAAAAACAACCAGGTACTTATTTACACGTCGATCTCTGGGGGTAATCGGTCCCTTTAGATCACTACAGATTACGCCACCGATTCTGTCAATCGGTGCGTTCTGTCCACTATCTTGCTTGGGCTGCTTCGTGCGGGTTCCTTTTCCTTCAGCGCAGGTCAGACAGTTTGGTCTGCGCCTGTCAATTAGCTTTATGCCCGATGCCGGGTCTTTTGCTAGTCGTTCCACAGTGTCATAAGCCAAATGTCCCAAACATAAATGAAAGTGATGTAATGACCCTTCTTGTGGGTCATCACGTCCGTCACTCTCCATAGTCGTCATAATCATATTCGAAAAACTTTCAGTTACACTTAATTCCTTCATCAGACTCAGCTTTGCCGTGAATACGCACCCAGTGACATCAACATCAAATAATACGCTATTTCCATGCATCATCGTCATCGTTTTCCCTGTGTCTTTTAGCGTGCATCCCTTCTTCTTGAGATTGCCAAGAGAAATTAAATTCTTTGCCAATTTTGGCGCGTAATAGGCTTCCGTAAGTAATATCGTCGCGAACTTGCTTTTCAAACGTACTTTTCCAACTTTGGTTACGCTTAATTTCGCTCCATCAGGCAACAACAAATCTTCGTTTTCTCCACAATCAACTGCATCTTCGAGAAAGTCTTCGCTTGATACGAGGTGTCGACTTGCACCGCTATCGATAATCCACAATTCTTTATCGTCCAGTATGTCTTTTTTAGGCGTTTTTTGTAGTCTCCTTCCACTTTCAAGTGTAGACAATACAAAATTCTTCTCTCCATTTTCGTCTGCCCTCGACCTTGGCTTGCGCTCGAAATTCTTGTCCTGCGTTTTACGATTTCCTTTTCGGCAGTACTTTTGCGTGTGTCCTTCCATTCCACACGAGAAACACGTGCGTTTTTTCTTCCGCTCATCAACAAAATTTACCATGCTTCTTGTTTGCTTTTTTGTCTTCACTGCGTCATCTTCCAACTCCTGCGCCCATGCGATCAGTTCTTGCGCATGCAGTATGTAGTCCATACGCTGTGGATTGTATCTAATCATCAACCCCATCTTCAATTCAGGAGCTGCATACTTAACAATGTTCTCCACGATAAGCCGCTCGTGTGACCCACTTTCTCGTGCCAATGCCACTAGGTATAAAAAATGCTGGGTCCATGACCTCCTAGCATCTTTTTCTTGCGCGAAAAGTACCGCAGCTTGCTGATGCGTAATGTTTACTTTAAAAGCGTGATAAAGTTGATCCAAAACATAGTAAAGCTCCTGCGATATCTGCCACCACGTCATTATGTTCGCTTGAAAGTAACTGGCCGCTACGCCCTCCAAATGTTCACTTAACTTGTTAACTTTCAAACGTTCTGTCCACACAAATCCAGACGAAAGTTGTGCCACATCCACTGCTTCAATAAACAGGTAGGCCCATTGCCTGAAACCTGCACCCAAACCAGGATAAATCTCTTCACCTGTGAAGTTTTTGATTGTTAATTTGGGAATTTTCATATTCCCACTTCGGTGTATATTCTGCCCTTCTTGGTTTTCATATACTCGCGGTCCGTTTCCGCCCGGCGCCTGCCACTGCGCGCCACGTTCAATTCCATTGTCGCCACCTAAGTCTTCCACTGTCATCCGCTTTCCAAACGGGCCATTGTTCTTTACAGCTTCTTTAAATATGCTGCCTTGTTCTGAACTTTTAGACTTTGGCGAAATAATTGATGCGCAGTCTTCTGATTTTGCATCTTCCATGGCCTCAATTTTCGTCTCCAAACGTTTTATGTATGCCAACATGGCCGCTACATCCACGTCTTCGTCAGCCATATTTCCACTCAATCAAGATCTGTAACCACAGACGAGAAACAAAATATGCGAAAACGAG
The DNA here is from genome assembly GCA_001887855.2 of Sclerospora graminicola. Taxonomy (NCBI): domain Eukaryota; phylum Oomycota; class Peronosporomycetes; order Peronosporales; family Peronosporaceae; genus Sclerospora; species Sclerospora graminicola. The sequence goes on from MIQA02023785.1 coordinate 12,547, forward strand.
ATAATCCAATGTCTCCCTTTGGTATAGGGGACTTCCACCAAAAATCGTACTTTGCACGAAAACTTAAGTAAACTTCGAAAACTTAGCAAAACTGGTCCTGAACCCCGTAACTTGGGCTCATAACCTGTTGGCAAATGTAGATGTCCACGTGACCGCTTGCAGCTAGACGTAACAGTAATAAACACCAGTTAATGCGTTTATAACCTTGTTTGCCACAATGTGTTGTCCTATCGGTTAGTATAGGCTGTCTGCGTGTGCTGTGCGTGTCCTCTTCACTCGAAATGTCCGGCGGGTAAGTGTCGGACGCGGGGAAGTGCTCAGGACGTGTATGCTAGACGTTCTGTTTACTCGACAAAAATGAAAGTATATATTATGTAAATTTTAAGTGCAGTTTTAGCTAAAATTCCACTTAACCTAAAATTCACAACATGCATAGAAACCACGATAATCTCGATAGCAGGAATTTAACGTCAGTTTTCACTTCATGTAACATCATCCAAAATTCCAACAGTGTTGATTTGTTGTCTCTTCGTTGAGTTCGCCGTCTTCGAACGGTTTGCTTTCATCTCGTTAAAACCAAAGGAACCGAAGTCACCAGAGTCCTTGCCAACAATAATGCTCCATTAATAAGACTTGTAAGATGATGAAACGATTATGGAAACATCGTGCAGGCACAATCAGAGAAAGAAGGTACGAATTCTTTGGGCTGAAGATTTGGCGACAAAGAAAACGACATAATGAAATAAATGTATGATCTCACTCATGTATGCTCTCGGATTGAATGTGATCTTTCATGACAAAAACGTCATTAACGCTAAAATGAAACGGGGCGTTATCGAGAACGAGAACGATGTTGCAGAGGTTGAACTCTTCGGGGGCTTGAATAAGATGCATTAAATTGCGAAGATAAAGTTGTTCGAATCCAAAACGTGTTGCTTCCTACGAGAGTTTTTTTTTGGAGACGAGACTACTGTGCTAACCTATAGAAGGCAATGGCATGCAGGTTCTTTCTACCACCAGCGAATAATCTTTTCACAACACGACGACCTCGTAGACTCCGACGTACTCCTCAAGCTACAAATAGCTACATGCTTCGTCCATGTTGATAACTACTTTTTCTGCCGCCTGATAATCATGTAGTTTTATGAGGTAATCACGCCTTTTCTTGGTTTTTAGGAGCTTAGCTTGTCCAGATATTGTGGATCCTTATGATGTTGCTTCAGCGTGAAGCATATAGTTTATGCTAGTTTGTGGAACAACACGAACACCAGATATAACTGGGATATGGTTAAATGTAGTTTCTCACCCAGCATATCGAGAAGAAACTCAACGAGATCATTTGACAGTTGTGCGTCCTCCTTGTCCCTTCGCAACAGGCATACCATGCTTTACATGGCGTCGCACACAGTCGCGTACAGTATTATATTTTACGTCGCATTGACCTGCAGTACATTTTAATGCGTACCATCCCCTCCGTGCAGCCCCCGCACACCCATTTGCTTCTCAAGTGCGTTGATATTTTTTTGTAGAATAAGCTGTCGAGACTTTTAATTAGAAAAATCCAAATTTGTCGAGCTGAGAAGCTCGATTGGCCAAACCGATCGAAAGGATTTGACTTGACCATAGACCATATGTCTCAATCTGGAACGGGTCCAAAAAGTTCACATTCGAATTCAAGTGTTTAGTACGAACAAAAATTGTACGTTCAGAACGTGAACTTGGCCAAATGCGTTCTTCTAAACCACGCGGTTGGTTGCTGTCAGAACATTGTGTGGCCTCTTTTGGCCATCTTCACGTCTTGCAGGCGCTCCGTCATTGAGAGAATCAATGTTTGGACGGTTCCTGGCTCGATATTGTATGGATCTTGTTCGCTAAATCTGGAATCGACGTAGCGTGTTGTTTTTTTGTTAGCCTTCAAGATAGCCATAGATGTTCGATAGGTTTCAGTCCGGGAGCTGGGGTGGTTGCGGCAGACATTCACCGTTCATATCCTTCAAAAGATCAGTCGTACTTTGTGCCCAGTGAACCGAATCACCATCATATCTGCTCCGTGAACCCCAACAGCCTTGTGGCATCCAAGCTTTGCTTCAGAACTTCTTGGTAGTACCTGGCCGTCATATTCTCTTCACGAATGTGCAACGCACCAACGCCTTCCCACGTGATACATTAGAGAGTACACCTGCTTTTGAAAGTCGATACCACACACACCTCGCGCAATATTTTGCTGGCTTACTGCCACACAATCACCTTGTTCTTGAAAGGTTTGATTTCTTCCGGGTTGGCTGGCCATTGTAGCCGGCCTCATACAAATGTTTCGAACAGTTGACGGTGCAACTTGCTCCCGAAAGCCTCTTGAATTTTACCAGCAAGGTCGCTTGCAGGTAAACCGACTTGATGATGGACCGGTTAATTCGCTCGTCCATTTTGCGCGGTCTTCCCGATCGTTGGTGACAGTGAACATGGCCATGGACTTCGTAGTTTGCCACAATTCGCTTCAAAGTATCTTAAGTTAGTCACTGATAGCTGCGAATTTCATCCTCTCCTTCCTTTTCTCGACGCACAGAGCCATAATTGCTAAGGAGTACTCCTGACGACCTAGGCTACAAATGCCCACCAACATCACCACCATGTTTGCGATATGGTGAGGTAGTCGTGCAGTGTGTTGTGTCAGTGATTTAGGCGGTCTGACTGCGTTGGAGCCACCGTAAAAAGCGAAATGCGCTCCACTAGTAAATCGTACTTAAGCAAGAGGGCTGATTCTATGTACCCATAAATATAAAATACGTCAGTCTATCACTCCGCCGCTCCCGCGCTCCATTTGGGTAAGTACTATACTGTTGTCTTATGTGTATAATAATCTACCAATAAAAAAAGACGTCAGTCAGTCTGTCTGTCCGCCGCTCTCGATCACGTGACCTCTTTTCTCTCTTTCTCTAGCCCCACCACCAAGGCATCAGTCTGCCCCCTCCTATCGGGGAGGTACCACCTATTGAGGAGGTATAAACCAATTGGAAGAGTTCTGGTCGTTCCCGCCTTACCTGCCGGTGCGACGGGTACCAATACTTTGATATCATGACCCTATCAATACACCAAATCCAGACCAAAATGGTGCTAGCCCAGACCGAATTGGCACAATCCCAGATCGGATTGAAGCTACCTGTCATTTATTATATCTGAATGTCGAGCTGCATTCCTACAACCAGCTAACGGTTGAAAACGGCCTAGGCGCCAACTGGCATGTCCTCCATGTTGAGTGCAAGAATATGAAAACGTAGGGTATGGCGACAGAACTGCTTGCACAAGCTGGGTGTAATTTTGGCTGGAATGCTGTTTTTAGCAGTGCACTTCAGCGAAATCGCGCGGAGAGCTGTCTTGATAGTTTCGGACGAAACCGCTAGGACCTGCTGATGGCAATAAACAAGAAAAAAATTCACAGCCGATTTGAAAACTGAGAACGCGTTTTCAATCGGATTCAGCGTTGGTGAATATGATGTTAGAGAAATTGTTTCAACGCCAGCAAAGTCGGCCTCTTCGATCACGTTTTGGACGATTTATGAGCCGATGCGTTGTTGTACACGACAACGACGCGATCAAGCGGTACTTCTTGCTGCATAGCGCGCAGCAACTCTCGGACATAATTCTCGATGACTGGTTCCTTTGTCGATCCAAAACGATACTCTAAATACTCCAAACCGTCTTCAGAGATGGTGGTAATGACATTGAGCTGCTGGCCGTGTGTGATGTCTCGGATCTGGATAGCCCCTGTCCTACGACGACTCCAGCCTCGTTTACGATCACAGAAGAGATTGAACCCAGTCTCGTCAAAATAGATGATCTTCTTGTTTAAGGCTTGCTCGAGCACGAGTATAATCTTCTCGATATTCGGTTAGGCAACAATTTCACGCGTTCGAAGTTCATTTCGCCAGGTTGCTTGTGCGTCTGCTAGATCGTGAAGCACATCGCGTCGAGAGCGCTCTTGTTGGTTGTGGACAGGCGCGGACGTCGTAGCGGAGCAAAAAATTGTCGTCGAGCGCAGAAAGAGTCAGAATTGAGCTGCTCGACAAGATTTGAGACGTGGTCCGGACGGATCTTCACACGTATGACACCCCCGCGAGCGACCTAAACCGGGGTTCTATGACCATATTCCAGTGCGTCTCGCCCCCAGCGTCGCGCTGTAGACTCAAGGACTCCATTCATGGCAGCAACCTGATCTCAGTCTCTACTGTCACGCGCAACGGCGAGTATTCGCATGCGAGTTTCCATGGTGTGGCGTTTGTATTCCATATTTGAAATGAGAGCTTTGGCGGATACGCACCGCATCGAGCACATTGTACTTCTGAGAATCTCGAAAACCTTCTAGAAGAGCTACTACAAAATCAAGCTTAATCTTGCGTGAATCCCGCCTTTTCTTGCATTTGACCCGCATACAATCCCGCGCAACATGAATAGACTGAAGATATTGAATTCAAAAAGAAGCACCAAGTCGGTTTGGATTCTGCCAGTTCGGTTTGGGCTAGCACCATTTTGGTGTATTTTCATCAGCGTGGTGCCCGCCACCCACTCCTCGCCCCCAAGACCCCACCCAGAACGTATTCAATCTCCCTGTCTCACCGAAACATGCGCGCACACAATTTATAGAGATTTTCGGGCTCTGAATGGATTGTGAACGGGTGACGCAGGATCGTCGCGCAAACGACCGCAGGGTGGGGACATTAGGATGATCCAGCGTTTTGCAAAGGGAAGCACCGTGAGGGGACAGTTTGTGCTGTGTGCAATACTGCGCCAGTACGTGATGCTGATCAAGCGGTTGTGGATCAACTACAAGGCACAAGAGTTAGAGAATCAGCAGCCGCTAGATAGGTCAGCCTGTCATCTTGCCCGCAAAATAATGCTCGAACCTCGGCCGAGAAGGTATAGAGGCATACATCGTATGTTTCCTATCCATTTGAATGGTCCATCTGACAACACTCCGCATTGCAATTTAGACCGGGGGATATGGTGCCACCTCGGGCAGCCCATCTGGTTCTTCATACCTTCGACATATAGGTCACCCCTTCATGAACGCAGACCTGGTCGTGTGGTGGAGCCAATTTCCAAATCCATGACCGAAGTCTTGGGCGGAATCCGGATACCCACTGGCCCGGGACGACCAACTATCGGAGGGTGTACTCCGTTGATCCTGATCAGCATCAGAATCAGATGAATCACCATTATGGTGACTGATCTGATCCTCCCGGTCATCTGGCCGGTCTTCATGCGCGTCAGGATCTATGTTTATCTTCATCTCACCTTGTGTACCCGTCGATCGGGGCTGATTACACTCACTTAGGTGGACTCGGTGACGAAAAGGATGATCTTGATCAGGTCGGAGGGAATGACCTTCTCAAGACGGGGGGTGTCCTCGGGTGGAAATCTTCACCGGAGAACGGGTTGGGGTCGACACTTATTCAGTATCTAGGCACTGATCAGGAAAGTTGGTCTGATCAAGCCAGCCAATGAGAGAGAGAGAAAACGAAACCAAGAAAACGCGATCAAACCACGATCTTCCACAGTAATCCACAAACGTTATCTCCACAAAACCTTTACCAATATTATTGACGTGTTCCAAACACGTGTGCGTTGAGGGTGAGGTTCGATCACCTAAAACAAACCCGTCGGGGGCCTTCCGGTAAGCCAAAATGCGTCTAAGCGCGTCTTAACCGGGAAATAGTTGAGCAAGAGGGGACTAATCAACCCTGTGCTCCCAATGACCGCACACGTGGCGGAGCGACTCTTTGCTTTAGGGGGGAAATCAAAACCTGTTATTATATATGCAATGTCCTATACCTGTGTACCATACACCAACTCATGCCTGACTTATACTTCGAACCTATTTACTTCGTCGCACGGTTGCGTAGCACCACCTTGCCCATCCTGGCCGCACCTTCAAGCTGATCTGTACCACTTCTGCCCTGATCACGACCCGACTCTTAGAAAGATCTTCAACCCATCCCGATCTTCGCCAAACGACCTTGAAACCACTTGAGATCTGCTCTTCTAACACTTGCCCACTTCGTATCCAGCCCGACTGAACCGAGAACTTTACTTGCCTTTGCATCTGGACGCTGATCAGAGGCTGATCAGCCCTGATCACGATCGGCATAGTGATCAGCCGAGTGATCAGGTGGTGATCAGGCCGATCAGCCCTTGATCACCTCGGGAACGCTCTGGGTCATCATCATCACGACTCAATTCATCTGCTAAGCCATACTTCCGACCTTTATACCCCGTCAGGGCAACCATATAACACCGATCTCGGCTGATCAGGCCTGATCAGGCCTTGCCACGTCATCTTCGGACAAACCCATAGGTTATCATCACTCACACAGCCTGTCACTCCACATGCCCTACTTCATTCCACATCTAATCTTCATTGCTCGAGCATAATCAGCCGATCAGGCCGTAACTTCGTGTCATGATCAACTTCAACCACTATACCATTCATAGATCGGCTGGACGGCTGCCCTTGACACGTCATGTCAACAGTTGCTCACCTCATATTACATCCACGGGAACTCCACTTAGTAACTGTGATAACGATCGTGATCGTGATCTCCATCGTTCCATCAGTGTCTGGGACTGGGCGTAACGACAGTACTTGGCTGATTTCTTCACATCGTGAATACCCGTTGTCCGCCACCTTTTCCTCTTAACTGTGATCAGCCTTTTCCCACCCATCAACCGTCATATGTTGATGGGTGTTCTATCGTCACCAATCAACGGCCATGTGTGGTCCACTTCAGTCTCAATATTTTCCGATCGCTTTACCACAGCCGCCCCTGAGACTAACTGCAGCCGCGCAACGACTGCAGTTCGACTCACTCACTTCCAAACTTCCTCTCTGGCGATCACCATGGCTGACTCGAGCCGATCTTCTCTTCCTTCTTCGTCATCTTCGGCTGCCCGCCCGATCGCTGCCTCGCCTTCCGTTTCCAGTTCGACTACTCCCGCGATCGCCCCGATCACGACTTCGGCGCCGATCACGACCAGCCTCATCCGTCCAACGACGACCCTGACTTCGTATCGCCCGCCTTGGAATCCATCCGCTCGACCTTCTTCAGATCGCCCCCTCCGTTACTTGGAACAGCTCGCCCGTCTAATAGATGGATCGGGTTCACTCACGTTGGGGTCCGTGGAAGCTTGCCGGCTACGGTCGGAACTCCGAAGTGCAATTCCCGAGTTGGTTTCTCTGTATGATACCAATCGGGCACTTACCACTGAGTTATCCGACCGTCGGATCGTTGCTGATTCCTTGGCACATGATTCTGCTGATCTGGCTGCCCAGCTGTCGACTCTCCGGCTAGATCACGACCGACTTGTCCAAGACTTGTAAGACATGACTGATCGCGTTCAGAGTTTGACGATGGAGCGTGATCAGCTATCAGCTGACCTCGCTGCTCTACGCCTCTCCAATCCTTCGGACACCGTCGCCTCTTTACAATCGCTGATCGGTTCGCTGACTATTACCATCCGCCATCAAGGTACGTTTATCCTGTTCACTTCTCCTGTAATTCGTAAATGACTCTCCATGTTTATTTCCAGACGAACGTATTGAGGCGATGAAAGACTCGATGGTCGAGATGGTGGACCATCTACAACGGCTCGATGATCACCGTCTCGACCGTGATCAGCTGCTTCGCGACAAGATCTGCACTGCCGAGGACGTAGAGCGTCGGGAAGTCGAGGTTCGCTACTCGGATGAGCAGGTCCAGCTCCTGGTCAAGCAACTTTCCGACTCTCGCATCGGCCGCGCCGACATACAGAAAAGGTTGTGCGAGAGTCGGAAGGCGGCTGAAGATTGCCGGCGCGAGCTTAATCTTGCTCGGGTTAAACTTGAAACCCTAGAGCTCGATGATCGCGCCTGGCTCCAGCATAACGCCGACTTGAGAAACCTCGCGGTGCAGACTATGGAGAGGTGGACCAAACCGAACACCGGTTCGGGGTCAGTTCGGACGGCCTTACAACGGCTTCCTGAGCTGATCAGCTCCTTCACTCCGTCTGGAACACCACCACAATCTTCCGAGTCTGCTCCGCCATCACCAGCGTCTTTCGTCGCTTCCTCGCCGGCCCATAGTGCTAATCAGCCCGTGATCAGCACTGCAGCGGCTTCTGCGTCTACTCAATCTCGTTTACCAGCGACTTCGAGATCAGCGCCTTCGGTCTTGAAGCGCAAGCGGGCCAGCTCGTCAAAGAAGAAGATGTCTCCCGCCAAGCGCTCTCGTCTCATGGTTGACTCGGACGATGAGTCGACTGATCTGGACGAGAGGACGTTGTCCGTTCTGGCCCGATCGCGCAGTACTGATCGCCGCACTCCAGCGCCAACCCTTTCCGGCGTAAGTTCGCTGGCCCAGGCCGTTACTTTGCTTGAGTCAGATGACGAGGATGACGATGATCTTGAGGAGGAACAACCGGCTCCGGCTGATCCCAACGCTCCTCCAGCGGCCAATAGGGCAGTGATCGCCCCGCCGCTCAATTTCACGGGCGTTTTCATCCCGGCGAAACGATCGTCGATCAAGCAGGACGATTACAGTTATAATCTGAACCAAAGGTTCATGGATTTGTACGTCGTCATGCAGGGCAAGCCGACTTCTGCTCACATGGCAACACGGAAACCTTGGAGTGCTGATCAGGTATGGGATCTGACGCCTCAGGTTCTTGCTGTGAGGCACAAACTCGTCCCTCGCTTGTGGTCCCGCCCGCCAGGATGGATCTTTCCGACAAGATCGCCGGCGCCCAAAGACAAGCAGTGGCAACCGAAGGTGCTGACCAGAGGCGCTATTGAGCTTCTGATCGATTCAGCACCTTGGGATGTCCTCCTGACACCTATGCCTGGGCTGGCGTTTCCCGATCACCCTTGGTTTGTTGAGCTGCAGGGACGTTTGGCCCTGTATTACCAGGAACACATTCAAGCGATATGGGAGGCGACCCACCATTTCCCGATCACGGCGGCGATGCGCAAGGACGCGTGGATCGAGCATTACCATCATGCTCGCAAGCGTCGACGCACCAAAGCCGGGGCTGCCTGGGCCGCGATCTGCGATTATATTGTCAACGGGATTCAGCGCGGCGAGTGTGATCTGGACGTTTTCCTGTTTCCTGGCGTGCTGCATTTACCTGTTCGTCGAGCGGGATCGCGAGGACTCAAGGCTGACGGCGGGGAGTGGTATCCCGGTTATGGGCATCTAACTCCGGTCGCCACGTTGCGTGATTGCCTGATCTGGACCGATCAGCAGGAGCCTTGGCGGAACCAGTTCCGATCAAGCCCCATGGATCATCCAGGGTTCGCGGTTTCTCGCCTGCGCACTAAGTATGGCCTGTGATCGTCGTGACAACCAACTTCGTTTCGTTTTCCATAATCACTAATATATCACGACAGTTCTTGATGATTTTCGCGTTCCATATTCACACTTCCTGTTCAGGTCTCATTATTGTCTCCATCTTAAATGTCGGTCGCTCACATGTATACAAATATAGTTCTCGTGCATTATATGTATGTATATGTATCCATTTATTCCAAACCAGCTCAACCACCCTGATCTCCACTTGCCCGATCATTACATTTGGCTGATCAGTCACAATGTGTCAACCCAGGCTATTGAGATTCCTGGTTGCCCTCTTCGTGGGTTTGCATCACTCCAAATCGATTTCGTCTCACCCGATCACGTTCAAATTCTCTTAATAGATCTCCACAGTTCAGATCACGTTCATCTACCCACTCGGGATCGTCATAACCCTTCCACCGAACCAAGTAATCACGATGGGTTCGGCCAAATCGGGTCCTCTTGCCTGATCGGGTATCCAAAACCTTCTCCACTTCAAATTCGTTCGGGTCCAACGTTCTTTCCCAACTGTCTTCGGGTAAGAGAGCTTCGTCGAAGTCAAACCTTGGCTGATCATCGCATGACAGCCTGGTTTTAGGCCGATCAGGGTATTCCCGAACCAGTTTCAGCTTCGACAAGTGGACGATCGGGAAAATTCCGTAATCGGTACCTGCAGTAATCAGCCGAGCGGCATGATCACCGATCAGTTCGGCTATACGGAACGGTCCATGCCACAGATGTGCTAACTTCTTGGCATATCCTTCTTTCACGCGATCCAAGTAAAGCCAAACCCTTGATCCCGGCTCGATATTATGCGAATCGGCCTGATCATTGTTCCGATCAGCTCTTTCTTGGATGGCCCTCCGCAATCGTTCGTTGACTTGCTCCCGCGCATGTTGGTAGTGACGTTGGAGTCCCATACGCCATCGACGAGCTTCGCGATCTCGACCTCGGGTGCATCCAACAGGGATCACCGACTCGATGGTAGATCGGGGGTCCCAACCATACGCCAGGTAGAATGGAGTATCTCCCCTGATCCGATCAAAAGAGGAATTCAACGCAAACACCAGTCTCTCCGCATATTCATCCCAATCTTGTTGCGCGGAGTCTGCGACATACATCTTGATAGCTCTAGTCAACGTTTGTACCATCCGTTCGGCTTTACCATTCGCCTGTGGACGGTACGCCATGGTCGCGCTCTGTTTCTGGCCAAGCATCTGATTAAAAGATCGGAACACTTCGGCCATAAAACCTGGTTCACGATCATGCCTGATCACTTCACTGGCTCCAAACCGTCGAAAAACACATTCTTCGTAACTGCAAGCGACTTGTTGAGCCGTTCGTGTAGATCCCGCTTTCGCGATCACCAATCCCGTGAACAGATCAGTCCAGATCAGCAACTCGGTATTGCCCTTGAACGATTTTGGCAGGGACGGTATGTGATCCATCGCTATCACTTGGAAAGGGTAGGTCGCCTGGATATTTCCAGGTGATCTCCCCCGGATGTTTGGCATACCTTTTCCAGTTTCGCAATCCGTACATGTCCCGACAAACTTTTGTATACTTCGATATAAGCCTCTCCAATGAAAATGTTTGCGAATCCTGTGATACGTTCGACCTACGCCCTGGTGGCCACCCTCCAAACTGACGTGATAATGGTGTAAGATATCAGCTTGTAAAGTCTCCGGGATCACGAGCCTTGCCGATCGGTCCAGATCCGCATCGGCCTGATCAGCTTGAGCATAGTAAAACAATAGGTCATTTTCGTCGATCTCGTAGTTGGACGCGATCTTGGCACAATCTTTTGCTTCACCCTGGCTCAGCTTCTCCAGATCACCCTTTAGAAACGCCTTCAAATCAACGATCCATTTTTCCTCGTCTTGTGCCTTGAGAATTCTTTCGATCCGCATCTCCTGTACTATTTCCTCTGTTAGGCTTTCTCGAGAGAGTGATCTGTTGGGTGGTGATCTGGTTCGCGATCTCGTCATAATCAAGATCTGGGCTGCTTCCTTTTCATCTTCCACACGGATCAGCTCAGGCAGCCTATTGATCTCCACCAGTTCTCCCAGCAATGCTTGATCAGTAACTATTGATCCGGCCTGATCACGCATAGCCATAGTGGCTAGGTGATCTGCGCTCCGATTCCAATCACGTTTCACATGTAAAAGATCATGCCTTAGCCATCCACGTAAAGCTTTCATAACGCGATCGTTCAGTAGCTTCAAACGCGGCGCTTTACAGTCGATCTCTCCAGTGATCTGCCGAATTACCAGGTTTGAATCTCCGCATATGATTACTCTTCCAATCTTTTGCTCTTGCAAGAGATCCAAACCTAGCAGCAGACCACGATATTCGGCCTCATTGACCGTGATACCCGGAGTATAATCCGAACCGGCAGATATAACAGTCCATTCAGGCAATTTCCATAACAACGCACTATACGCCCCCACGCCTTTCTTCACACTCGCTGATCCGTCGAAACTTACAACGATCAGATCTTCCTCCGAGCCGACGATCGGTGGGGGTATAGTGATCGATTCACATGGTTGCTTCCGAGAAGCGACCTCGATCAGGGCTTCATCGACTTCTGATCGGGGCGTGATGCTGGCTGCCAGCGTCCCAAGAATTTCTTCTTCGCCCTTGGTACACTTGATGATCTCCAAAGTCCACTGAGATAACACCGCTGCCCATCGCCCCAGTCTTCCATCTAAACCACTCGCGGACAGTAACCACGCCAAACTAGATCGCCTGGATAATACCTTAATTGATCTAGTTACCAGCATAGAGTAACAAACATCCAATACACGTAATAATGCTAGCACTTCCTTATCCACAATACCATAGCTAACTTCGTTCGGTTTTAATGTTCGGCTTGTGAACGTCACCGGGCAATAAACTCCATCGTGATCTTGGACCAGTGCGGCTGATATTGCCCATTTACTGGCATAAAGGATCACCACGGGAATCTTCTCCGGATCGAAGTGTTTCAGTATCGGCGTCGAGATCATCTTCGCCTTTAACATACTGAAGGCTACCATAGCGCGCTTCATGTGGTCCTCTGACCCTGGCACAGTTCGATCAATCAGTGATCCAGTCTTGAGATCCGTTTCAGTAACTTCAACTTCGTGATCAGTCTCAATTGGTGATCTTCCTACCCGATCACGTTCTCGTAGCCCATGATAATCAACTTCCTTCAGTTCATATAGTATAGCGGCGTAAATCGAGAAGTCTTCGATAAATCTGCTATAATAATTCAGAGATCCGAGGAAGGATTGCATGGCCTTCAGTGATCGGGGAAAAGGTAAGTTGCTGAGAGCAGCCAGATCTTTCGGGTTTGCCTCCAGACCTTGGATCGACACGTTATGGCCGAGGTAAGCGACCTTGGGTTGACCCCAGAAACTCTTGACCACACTGATCGACAAATTCCAGCGCTCGCAGGTGTTCAGGAGTCGTTCGACCTTATCGCATAGCATATCCCAGGATGTTGCTGTGACCAAGATATCATCTATGTATGATCGCCTTCCCAACACTGATCGGCCCTGATCTTGGTCTGGCTCACCTTCCGTAAACACATCGTGTAGATCAGTGGCTTCCCGATCAGCACTGATCTGGAAATACCCATAGAGAGCATTGTCGATCAGCCTCTGATAGATCTGTGGGGCATTCTTTAATCCAAACGGCATCCGATTCCATTCAAAAAGCCCAAAAGGTGTAACGAAAGCCGAGATCTCTCGAGCGCGATCAGTCATCGAAACCACCCAGAAACCACTAGCCATATCCAACGAACAAAACCATAAAACTTTATCCAGATCTTCTAATAAATCATTGATCAGGGGCATCGGATAGACCATCAACTTCGTGAGGCGATTCACCATTCTGTAGTCGATACACAATCGAATATCAACCCCATTCTTCTTAATCACGATCACGATCGGTGATGCCCACTGCGATGTTGATGGTCGGATGATCTTTGTACTCAGCAAACCTTTGATCAAATCGGATAACTTTTCCCGGTATTGAGGTGCAACTTTACGACAACGCTGAGCGATCGGCCTCGCATTTCCCACGTCTATATCACAAACAGCTCCGAATGCGGCTGGGGGTAGGGCGTTACCTTTCCCCATCAGTAAGTGACGCCTCTTCCAGATGATCTTCTTTAGCTGATCGATCTGCTCGGGAGTGTTCACTTCGGGATCACCGACCTGTAGATCTTCCATGGTGACTTCTGGCATATTGGGCGATACTTCCGGTAAAACGGCCATCTGCTTCTCGATACCTTCGATGTACTGATCACCACCTTCATGTATACACACTTGTTCGTCTACCTGATCTGCCTTTTTCTGATCGGTGTCGTCTTGAGTCGCTCCTTGTAAGTCACTCGACTGATGGTCTACTTCGGGTTCACCTTCCTCCGTAATGACTTCGGCAGATTCACCCTCCTTTTCCTTCTCATGATCGTTCTTGAACTCCTCACAGTCATTTCCGCTTTCTGGGTCCGTGGTTTTCGGTGAGCCGGGCCTAATAATACTCAATATTTGTGGACCTTCTTTGACCCGGCTTTCCCCTGTCGCTTCGATCGGTGGTCTCCTGATCAGCAGCTTGGTCGGCGTAGAATATTCCGGCTTCTCGACCATAGGTGAAGTATCTTCATCCGCTAGGTCTTCATCACTGATCAGGTCCGTGGTGGCTTGATAAGCCAGGTTCTGCCATTCAATGTATCTTCGTGATCCCACTGAGACATACCCGATCTGTCGAGGTACTTTCCCTTCGGGCAACCACATCCCTAAGATCATGTCTTCGTGGACGATCAGCGGCTGATCGGATATATTCGTGACCCTGATGTAGCTTGATCGGCCGATACCTTTAACGAACGTTGGTACCCATCGTTCACCACGGGTTAACCACAATTTCTGTTGCCGATCACTCGGCCGAATCATGACATCGACTGATCGGGACACCCCGATGTTCTCGTACTGACCCATTTTTAACATCCGTACATGAGTACCATACAAAGGTCGTCGGCCGGATAACTGAATCTGCACTTCATCCGGCAGAGTCAGGGTTCCATGAGACAGGTCAAGTCGTATACCGGCTGGTACCATAAAATCCATCCCCAGTATCGCGTCTTGACCGGCTAACCGGCCAACCCAAGCGTTAAAATAGTAGACCAGGGATCCTGCCAAGGTGATCTTAACACGTGATCGTCCTTCCGTCATATATGAACTCTCGCCGATCCCAACACATTCTTGCCTCTGGGTACTGTCTATACGACATCCCACCTTACGAGCAAAGGCGGAGTCGATGATCGAGACTTCCGCCCCAGAGTCAAATAAAATAGTGGCTTTCTCATTGTTGATCTTTCCATTAGCTTTAGCCTGTTTAAACCACTTGTCGGGAGAGTGATACTTCCAGTATCCTCGGGATTCACCGGGCAGTAGATCCAACTCCATGATCACGTCCGATCGGGAATATTCATCCACTCTGAGACTGTAGATCGGACACCGATCGATGCAATTTGAATTAGAACATGTATTGTCGGTTATCTTCTTTTCCTCAAACTTATTTCCGCTACCGACATATGCATAAATGCAGAACGTAGATCGCTCGGCTCGAACCAGATTCCAACCTGGCGAGTGATCTAGTTTAACATCTTCTCAACATCTGGTGGGAGCATACCAGCATGTTTAGTCGGCACATACCACTTGCGCATCAGATTAAAGAATTCTTCGATAGGGCAGGCGCCGGCGTCATGAAGCTTCCCACAGGTCTTGCACACGAAAAAACAGTGATCAGAAGGGTGACCTTTACGATCACATTTTCCACACGTAATTCTTTTCCAACAATCACGATCTCCATGTTTGGTCGATCCACAATGCACACATTTCTTACGAGATCGGTCCTGATCAGGTTGAATACCACCAGGTTTCCGTCCGTCCATGCCATTAGTCGATGATCTCGGGCGATACACTGGCTCCGTCGTAAAGATATGACGGTACTGTTCCTCGTCCGAGCTCAGACTCGACTGACCACTTTCCTCCTCCGAACCCGAACTGTCTGATTCCTTCGTGATCATTCGAATTGCTCTGGCTGGTCGTGCTGCCGGTATCTTGCCCTGATCAGGGTGTGGCTTTGACCGGTACCGGTTCGATCCCACCTCGACCTTGGGCTGTCGACTCTTGGCCCGCTGCAGCGTCCTCAGAGTCAGTTCCAGTTGTTCTGAGTCCTTTATACGGAGCAGGGTTAGCTGATCAGCCAGATCGCGATTATCCAGAGTACCAATGAAGTGTTCGACATGTTCACGGGCTATGTCCGGGTGCCGTGGGTCCTTGATCGGCATTTTCGCGCGTAGACCAGCAACATTCAACCGATGTAAGTACTCGATCGGCGTCTCGTCGGATCTTTTCTTCATGTGGTAGTACTGTCTAGCGACAGACACCCCCGAATTGCAATACTGTTCTTCGAACTCTTCACACAAACGAGGCCACTTCAAACGCACTTCTCGACTCAGCTGTTTAAGCCAGTTCTTGGCCGGACCTTTCATTAGATCAGCGAAGATCAGGCATCTTTCACCTTCCGGTGTCTTGTCCCTCAGAAAAGCTGATTTAGTCCGACTTAACCAAGCTCTGGCCTGATCATCATCCATATCCTTGCCGGTAAAATCTTTCAATTCCGAGATCGCAGACATTCGCACTCGGGTGATCGTTCCGGATTCACTGTCAAATGCCTGCGCGGAGGCCATATTCGCCCTACGAGGCATCTCAATGTCCAGATCATCCGGATCGAAATGCTGACTGATCTCACCTTCTGACTCCATGTCCACATCACTACGCGGGGGTGATCTGTGAAATTGATCTTGGTGACCGGCCTGGCATATCGATCGAACAATTCCGGCTGATCGGACCGATTCCATATCCACGTCCACGGGTCTCTTGACCGGTTTCTCAGCGGATTGATTCATGTTCGATGCTGATCGCCATGGTTGTCCTTGGTGTGTACTGAGGTGATCCATATTGTTCACTCGCAAATCGGTTCATCATAGTCGCGAACATGGTTTTCAATTGCTCTGGGACCTCCGGCATGTTGGTATGACCAGTGCTGGGAGTCGGATTGTTCTGTGGCACTTCCTGAGCATCTTCAAAACTATCGTCCGATCCGACTCGACCAGGTTCAGGCTTCCTTTTCCTGTTCTGCGACTCGATCTTGGGGTCGATCTGCTTGATCCCTTTCGGGCCCAACGTCATACGTGTGATCCCAACCGAGGAGTCGGTGGAGGCCGCTCCAGATTGTGATGACGATTGATATATCGACTCAATATCCATAGGATATTCAACCAACTGTGATCGGTGCGAAGGATCCGCGATCGGCGACTGGACCACTGGGTTCGCCCCTAGTAACGAGGCAAGGTGATCATACAGAGTTGTCATAGCTTCTCTGATCGTCTCTTGATCCAGATCGAATAGCATATTTGCGTCGAAGGCACCAGTAGTGAAGCCAACCTCGTCGATCTGCGCCAAGAGGTTCCTGATCAGATCAAGTTGACTGCCTGTGATCACCGGCCGGGTCGCTCGACCTTCAAGCTTCCCGATGATCTTAGGCTTAATGATCTTCATCACTTGGTTGGTACGTCAGGAACTTGTGAAACTCTCGAAGATAGAACAGTCGTTCCACATCTTGGACAGTGGTCTTCTCGGCTGGTTCGATCTTCTCTTCGTCTTCCTCGAAGATCTTCGGTTTAGGTTTCACATATTTTTTAGGTGGATCGCAATGATCCGCCCCCATGTTTTTTCTGTCTTTTTCCATTTTCTTCTTATGCATAGGATCAAGGTTAACACCTCGATCCTTTCCTGGGTTATAATCAACTTTACTATAACCCAGATCGGCCCCGATCGGGGCCATGTGGGGAGTTATTTCATCTTTAATCTCGACCTGGCACTCCACCAAACCAGGTCGATCATCGCTTCCTTTAGAAATGGACAGCATCGGAGGCGATACGCCTTCCTCCAATACACCCGAAAAAGTTTCCTCCACTTTGATTTTCACATCTTTTTCATCATCAAAGGAATCACGGTGATATCCTGAGTCACCAAGTGATCCGGGCACGCGCACCATTGTGGTGGAGCCGATTTCCAAATCCATGACCGAAGTCGTGGGTGGAATCCGGATACCCACTGGCCCGGACGACCAACTATCGGAGGGGGTACTCCGTCGATCCTGATCAGCATCGGAATCAGATGAATCACCACTGTGGTGACTGATCTGATCCTCCCGGTCATCTGGCCGGTCTTCATGCTCGTCAGGATCTATGTTTAACTTCATCTCACCTTGTGTACCCGTTGATCGGGGGTGGTTACACTCACTTAGGTGGACTCGGTGACGAAAACGATGATCTTGATCAGGTCGGAGGGTTTGACCTTCTCGAGACGGGGGGGTGTCCTCGGGTGGAAATCTTCACCGGAGAACGGGTTGGGGTCGACACTTATTCAGTATCTAGGCACTGATCAGGAAAGTTCGTCTGATCAGGCCAGCCAATGAGAGAGAGATACAACGAAACCAAGAAAACGCGATCAATCCACGATCTTCCACAGTAATCCACAAACGTTATCTCCACAAAACCTTTTCCAATATTATTGACGTGTTCCAAACACGTGTGCGTTGAGGGTGAGGTTCGATCACCTAAAACAAACCCGTCGGGGGCCTTCCGGTAAGCCAAAATGCGTCTAAGCGCGTCTTAACCGGGAAATAGTTGAGCAAGAGGGGACTAATCAACCCTGTGCTCCCAATGACCGCACACGTGGCGGAGCGACTCTTTGCTTTAGGGGGAAAATCTAAACCTGTTATTATATATGCAATGTCCTATACCTGTGTACCATACATCAACTCATGCCTGACCTTTACTTCGAACCTATTTACTTCGTCGCACGGTTGCGTAACACCCTCTTGCCCATCCTGGCTGCACCTTCAAGCTGATCTGTACCGCTTCTGCCCTGATCACGACCCGACTCTTCAAAAGATCTTCGACCCATCCTGATCTTCAACCAACGACCTTGAAAACACTTGAGACCTGCTCTTCAGCACTTGTTCACTTCGTATATAGTCCGACCAAACCGAGAACTTACTTGCCCTTGCATATCAACGCTGATCAGAGGCTGATCAGCCCTGATCACGATCGCCATAGTGATCGACCGAGTGATCAGGTGGTGATCAGGCTGATCAGCCCTTGATCACCTCGGGAACGCTCTGGGTCATCATCATCACGACTCAATTCATCTGCTAAGCCATACTTCCGACCTTTATACCCCGTCAGGGCAACCATATAGCACCGATCTCGGCTGATCAGGCCTGATCAGGCCTTGCCACGTCATCTTCGGACAAACCCATAGGTTATCATCACTCACACAGCCGGTCACTCCACATGCTCGACTTCATTCCACATCTAATCATCATTGCTCGGGCATAATCAGCCGATCAGGCCATAACTTCGTGTCATGATCAACCTTAACCACTATACCATTCATAGATCGGCTGGACGGCTGTCCTTGACACGTCATGTCAGCAGTTGCTCACCTCATATTACATCGACAGGAACTCCACTTAGTAATTGAGATAACGATCTCGATCGTAATCTCCATCGTTCCATCAGTGTCTGGGACTGGGCGTAATGACAGTACTTGGCTGATTTCTTCACATCGTGAATGCCCGTTGTCCGCCACCTTTTCCTCTTAACTGTGATCAGCCTTTTCCCACCCATCAACCGTCATATGTTGTTGGGTGTTCTATCGCCACCAATCAACGGCCTTGTGTGGTCCACTTCAGTCTCAATATTTTCCGATCGCTTTACCACACGTTCGTCACGTCGTTATTTCCACTAATTGATTCTTGTGCATTACGACGTCCGCTTGACGGACTCTTTTGCCTTGTGCGTTGAAGCGTCGTTTTGTTCGTGCTATCGCTGCCAACATCTTCAGTTTTTCTTCATAATCATCATCGCTTCCATGAGAACTAGCATAGGCAGTTCGAGTAGCAGGACGCAAACTTAAACTTGATACCGACGACGAGCGAGAGGCCCGAGCTGCCACAGCCTTCTGCGCCTTCCGCGGTTCTTTTATATCCACATAATGCGTTTCAAAATGTGGCTGAAAGAGGTATGTTGCGAAAAAATGGTATCGGGCACTTTGCCTTGTAGTGGCCATAGTCGCCGCAGTACCAACAGTCCGAAAAATATGACAGCGCATTGCAAGACCCTCCAGGTGTCGAATGCTGGCGAAAAATCTGATCACAATCTCGAGTGGTATGATCTTTGCCGCAGCAAATGTAGCATGGTTCCACGCAGTTTCGTCGAACACGCAAATATCCTCGAGACGGTGGTCTTCCCTCAATAGATCGCTTGAACGCTTGAGCTCTGATCGTAGTAAGATGCTAACCCACATTGTGAGCCAACTCAAAAGGATCCTCAATGCTTAGTCTCCAAGACACCGGTCGACTCCACTTCGTCGTCTTCGATAACGACATTCCCATGCGAATGCTCACAACCTCGTCCTCCAAATTAAAACGGTGCGCATAGTAATCGAAAAAACCTGCAAGAAGCGCTCCAACCGAGTTCAGCTCTGTTCTTCCAAACGTAGAAGGCGACTCCGTCATTGGGAACGACTGCAAGCGCCGCATCAGCTCGGAAACCTTCATATGCAACTTCAGGTCATGAAAATTAGAAAGTACCGCAGGTAGCTGCATTTTTGCGTAATGAGACTGCAAGTAGAAAATCAGCAACAAAGTATAGCCTGGTGGATTAAAGGCACAATTCATTGAGTAAAACATATAGGCAAATAAATTCTCACCCATTGTCAACCGCCTCACCTTAGGAACTTAGTGTGCCATTTACCGAGTCGCTGATACCTCGCCGCTTGGCCCAATACTTGACAGCAAAAACCAAGGGCCGCACTCGAGGATCTACTTGACCGTAATACTTGAGCAGTGCCGCGCTCAGCAGAGCATTCACGCCCCCCCCCTCCACACAAGTCACATGCTATCTACATAGCAGTACACAATCTAAATTACTATGAACCTAACGCATCGAATCGATTGTTGCGCCAACAACACTTGCCGCTTTGCATCTCATAGCTTAAGCACGGGCACGCGTGCATTGCGAACGAATCATGCACTTGAAAAGATCCTGTGTAAGTTGCTCACACGCTGTGGTGAGCAACTTTACGCGTTGCTGAGGAGAGAATTGACGTTGAGCGTCCACATCTACGTCCTCAAAGTAGATACCGAGGTCGACATCACATCCGCCAAAGCCCAGACCGCTATCATCATTTCAAGCAGCACAATTATTTTTACTTTCTAAAAATGTGCACGCTATTTTTGCACGAAACGATTAGTGTGGCCTATACTAATTTCGCAGCGACATTATTAGCGTGGGTGCAGAATTACCGAAGCCCACACTAATTTCGATTTCCCATGCAAAATTTTGAGTGCGAAATTAGTATGGCCCACACTAATGATACTCTTTGCTGTACTACTTCGAAGTATATGCTAACTACGCAAGATTAAGTGTACGGTTTAGCACAAATGTTTGTAAAATAGGCTTGTGAAACTACGCAGCGATGAGTATGGATTATGAAGCTTAACTTATTCTATTTATACTACTTAGCAATCATTATACAAGATACCCTGCTATACAAGAAATTTAAAAGATACCCTGCTATACAAGAAATTTAAAACCGTACGTTTTTTTAAAACCGTACATTTAACTACCGGTACTGTGAAGAGACATGTATGTCATTAGAGTAACCATACTAATTTCGCACTCACATGGAAGATAAAAATTAGTGTGGGCTTCGGTAATTCTGCACCCACACTAATAATGTCGCTGCGAAATTAGTATAGGCCGCACTAAGCTTGTCATGCAAAAATAGCGTGAGTTTTGCGTGTCAGACGAACAGTTGTACTTAGTTACCGCATTCCTTTGTGATTGCCGACAGCTATCTTCACGATTTGGTGTGGTCCCTTCTACAAAAAAAAAGCTAAACTACAAAAATGTGTCATATCGATGGACTATCTGCAGGCTGCTACAAACTAGACAATGTGTTATGAAACGTACGAAATACCTAATATAATGCCCCTTAATATATGAGATTCAGTAAAGCGCCTTCATATATGAGATTCAGAATGGGTAAATGGCTGCCACGAGGTGAAATCTACGCATATGTAGCAGCCTGATTAGTGGTCTCGAACTCCGCAAAGATTGACTCACGAAAGATCGTCAACAACGCTATCAGTCAATCTCATCAAACGGTCGTGGTGCATCTGCTGGCATAAATGGTACAATGTTGGAAACAGTAGAAGTGCGACAACTCGCTATGATCAGAACATACAAAAGGTAAGACATATTAGATAATTATAGTCTAACCTAATATATATAGGGCGTGCGGTATGGGTGCAAGATGAGAAGTGGGATGGAGTAGTGCGGGGCACTCACTCCAAGGTAACCGAGCAGGGCTCAATGGTTAATTGTCAATTATCTCTCATCTGCACACCCAACCGAGTCCCCGGAGCCATTCTTGCCCCATCGCAGTGGGCATCACCGATCGTGATTATGATTAAGAAGAATGGGGTTGATATTCGATTGTGTATCGACTATAGAATGGTGAATCGCCTCACGAAGTTGATGGTCTACCTGATGCCCCTGATCAATGACTTATTAGAAGATCTGAATAAAGTTTTATGGTTTTGTTCGTTGGATATGGCTAGTGGTTTCTGGGTGGTTTCGATGACTGATCGAGCTCGAGAGATCTCGGCTTTCGTTACACCTTTTGGGCTTTTTGAATGGGATCGGATGCCGTTTGGATTAAAGAATGTCCCACAGATCTACCAGAGGCTGATCGACAATGCTCTCTATGGGTATTTCCAGATCAGTGCTGATCGGGAAGCCACTGATCTACATGATGTGTTTACGGAAGGTGAGCCAGACCAAGATCAGGGCCGATCAGTATTGGGAAGGCGATCATACATAGATGATATCTTGGTCACGGCAACATCCTGGGATATGCTATGCGATAAGGTCGAACGACTCCTAGACACCTGCGAGCGCTGGAATTTGTCGATCAGTGTGGTCAAGAGTTTCTGGGGTCAACCCAAGGTCGCTTACCTCGGCCATAACGTATCGATCCAAGGTTTGGAAGCAAATCCGAAAGATCTAGCCGCTCTCAGCAACTTACCTTTTCCCCGATCGTTGAAGGCCATGCAATCCTTCCTCGGATCATTGAATTACTATAGCAGATTTATCGAGGACTTCTCGATTTACGCTGCTATACTTTATGAACTGAAGGAAGTTGATTATCATGGGCTACGAGAACGTGATCGGGTGGGAGGATCACCAATTGAGACTGATCACGAAGTTGAAGCTATTGAAACGGATCTCGAGATTGGATCACCAACTGATCGAACTGTGCCAGGGTCAGAAGACCACATGAATCGAGCTATGGTAGCCTTCAGTATGTTAAAGGCGAAGATGATCTCGACGCCGATACTGAAACACTTCGATCCGGAGAAGATTCCCGTGGTGATCTTATATGCCAGTAAATGGGCAATATCGGCCGCACTGGTCCAAGATCACGATGGAGTTTATTGCCCGGTGACGTTCACAAGCCGAACACTAAAACCGAATGAAGTTAACTATGGCATTGTGGACAAGGAAGTGCTAGCGTTATTACGTGTGTTGGATGTTTGCTATTCTATGCTGGTAACCAGATCAATTAAGGTATTATCCAAGCCATCTAGTCTGGCGTGGTTACTATCCGCGAGTGGTTTAGACGGAAGACTGGGGCGATGGGCAGCGGTGTTATCTCAGTGGACTTTGGAGATCATTAAGTGCACCAAGGGCGAAGAAGAAATTCTTGGGACGCTGGCAGCCAGCATCACGCCCCGATCAGAAGTCGATGAAGCCCTGATCAAGGTCGCTCCTCGGAAGCAACCACGTGAATCGATCACTATACCCCCACCGATCGTCGGCTCAGAAGATCATAACGCGATCATTCAGCAGTTTCAGACGCGGCGCTTTACAGTCGATATCTCCAGTGATCTGCCGAATCACCAGGTTTGAATCTCCGCATATGATTACTCTTCCGATCTTTTGCTCTTGCAAGAGATCCAAACCTAGCAGCAGACCACGATATTCAGCCTCATTAACCGTGATACCTGGAGTATAATCTGAACCGGCCGATATAACAGTCCACTCTGGCAGTTTCCATAACAGCGCGCTATACGCCCCTACGCCTTTCTTCACACTCGCTGATCCGTCGAAACTTACAGGAGTGTAGATCACTTAGCAACTATGGCTATGCGTGATCAGGCCGGATCGATAGTCACTGATCAAGCGTTGTTGGAGAATTGATGGAGATCAATAAGCTGCCTGAGCTGATCCGTGTGAAAAATGAAAAGGAAGCAGCCCAGATCTTGATTACGACGAGATCACGAACCAGATCACCACCCAACAGATCACCCTCTCGCGAAAGCCTGACAGAGGAAATAGTACAAGAGATGCGGATCGAAAGAATTCTCAAGGCTCAAGACGAGAAAAAATGGATCGGTGATTTGAAGGCGTTTCTAAAGGGTGATCTGGAGAAGCTGAGCCAGAGTGAGGCAAAAGACTGTGCCAAGATCGCGTCTAATTACGAGATCGACGAAAATGATCAATTGTTTTACTACGTCCAAGCTGATCAGGCCGATGCGGATTTGGACCGATCGGCAAGACTCGTGATCCCGGAAACTTTACAAGCTGATATCTTAC
>MIQA02023787.1:0-14096 GCA_001887855.2 Sclerospora graminicola
TTCTTCACATCGTGAATACCCGTTGTCCGCCACCTTTTCATCGTAACTGTGATCAGCCTTTTCCCACCCATCAACCATCCCGATCTTCGATAAACAACTCGGTAAACACTTGAGATCTGCCCTTCGGACACTTTTTCACTTCATATCCAGCCCGACTTAACTGAAAACTTCACCTGCCTTTGCGTCTGGATGCCGGTTTGAGGCTGATCAGCCCCGATCATGATCGGCATAGCGATCAGCCGAGTGATCGGGCAGTGATCAGGGCGATCAGCCCTAGATCACTTCGGAAACTCTCTGGGTCACCATCACAACGACTTTGTTCGCCCGCTCAGCCATACTCCTGACCTCCATCCCCTGTCGGGGTAACCATATCACATCAATTTCAGCCGATCGGGCCTGATCGGGCCTTCTCACGTCATCCCTGGACAAATCCATCGGTCATCATCACTTGCCTTGACTTGACATCACCCGCACGACTCGCCATTCCACATGCCCCATCCATTCCACATCTGATCTTCGTATTTTGGGGTATAATCGGTTGGCTTGGCCGATCGGGCCGGAACTTCGCATCAAATTCACCTTCAACATCTGCACTGTTCGTAGTTCGGCCCGATAACCGTCTCTGACGTGCCACGTCACCGTTGCTGCAGTATCTTAACTTGTCTCTGCCGATCTTGTCGTACATCCACGTGAAATCCACTTACTAAACGTTATCCCGATCGCGATCGTGATCTCGCTGTTCCGTTAGTATCTGGGACCGGGCGTAGTAACTGTGCTTGGCGCATTCCTTCATATCACGAGCACCCGTTGTCCACTACCTTTTCGTCGTATGCTCGATCAGCCTTTCCCACCCATCAACTGTCTCACGTTGATGGGTGTTCCATCGTCACCAATCAACGGCCATGTGTGGTCCACCTCATTCTCAACATTTTTCCAGATCGCTTTACCACAGCCGCCCCTGAGCCTAACTGCAGCCGCGCAACGACTGCAGTTCGACTCATATATTTTCAAATTTCCTCTTTGGCGACTACCATAGCTGACTCGAGACGATCTTCCCTTCCTTCTCCGGCATCTTCGGCTGCCCTTTTGATCACTGACTCACCTCCCAGTTCAAGTTCGGCTGATTCAGCACCACCCCGATCACGACCGCGGTCACGATCACGACCAGTCTCATCCGTCCAACGACGACCCTGACTTCGTATCGTCCACCTTGGAATCTTCCCGCTCGGCCTTCTTCCGATCGCCCTGTAGTTATTTGGAACAGCTAGCTCATCTAGTGGAGGGATATGGTCCACTCACGTTGGGGTCCATGGAAGCTAGCCGATTACGGTTGGAACTCCGAAGCGCAATTCCCGAGTTGGTTTCCCTATATGATACCAATCGGGCGCTTAATGCCGAGTTATTCGACCGTCGGGTCGTTATCGATACCCTGGAACGTGGTTCTGCCGATCTGGCTAGCCAGCTGTCGGCTCTACGATTAGATCGCGACAGACTTGACCGAGATCTGCAAGACATGACAGGCCGCGTCCAGAGTCTGACGATGGAGCGTGATCAGCTGTCAGCTGACCTCGCTGCTCTGCGCCCCTCCAAGCCTTCGGATACCGTCGCCTCTCTACAGTCGCTGATCTGTTCGCTGACTGTTACTGTTTGCGATCAAGGTATGCTCATCCCATTTGTTTCTTCTGCGATCTGTATATGACTTTCCATGTTTGCTTCCAGACGAACGCATCGAGGCGATTACAGTAAATTGTTTCCTTCGCGCGAAATTGCCTTTTTCCATACCGAAATAGAAGCGTGAACTGTTGGAATGATATACCTGTTTGTCTTTCCCATTCCGTCTGATGCGCATCCCATGATTGAGTCCAGTTTACAGGCTCACTCTCGTCCTGGCTTGTCTCATCTATCGTCTCTTCGAAATCATCTATTAATTCACGTTGTACTTGCTGCATTGACGGTTCGGATGTTACATTCATAACTAAGTCCTCTTCGTTTTGCGGCGGCTGCTTAATGTCTTTAGTCGCACGAGTACATCTCCTTTTGTTGCTCGGTTCCGTTTCTGCTACGGGACTTTGAGAAGGAATATACTCGGAGGTTTGAGAACCAACATTAGGACCTCAGGCGATTCGTTCTGATTTTTCCATATTTTGTGCAACCATTGATTCAGCACCGGACGAGAGATTCGATATCGTTGCATCAAGCGGTCTTAAACCGATTGATTCGAAATATCTAACTGCATAATCCGTTCTTGCTCCGGCACTGATAATCGTCCAACTGTCTCCGTTAAAAAGTATAGGATTTCACACATTCGAGGGTCGTGAGTTAAAATAATTTCCTCGATTTCAATTTTTAGAGCATGGCGGATAGTTGACCCTTGAAGCCTGAGTATTAGATCTTCCATATTACCCTCCCACGAGTCACGATCCCAAGGTTCGTATCCACTATAGGTCGTAATTTGACTATACTGCGAAGACCCGGTGTCGGAATCCTCGACCATTATGATGTCTCTCCCTATTGACTCCACTGAGATCTCATTAGCGATTCCGGAGCATGCTTTCTGCAAAGACTGGTGTCCTTCTGCCTTGTCGTCGTCAAACTCCTCATTGTCATTCTCGCTTCCACTGGTGGACATATCCACATCAGAATTTTCCTTAACCATTCCGCTCTTACCTGGCCTAATACCATATAAGTACGCTGTATAATGGGCCTCACCGAAATGTAATATTATCGGCCATTTGGATTCATCTTTCGGTGCAGCATTCTTCGCTTTAAGAATGCGATGGACACAATCTTCCACTGTTAGGGGATATTCTCCACTGACCAGATACTGTTTGTTCTGTTTGCTTTTGATCTCCGGTGTAAAACAGATTACCCCCGGAGTCTCTTTGGAGGTCGCCGAATTGAGAACATATATGTCTTTTTGTAACATCACACTTATACTCGCAAGAGTATCATTACTTCCCCACGCCTGGGGGTCAACCATGTCTCCCAGTTTTGATCCACTGAGCGCGTAATCTAAAAAATACCGTTCCAATTCCTTGAAAGATTCCTTGGAAGAAATCTTGTCATAACCCCGTCCGAAAGCCAATAGCGTCTGTTTCCGTATCCCGTAGGGAATTTAATGTCGAAGTCTATTAAAGCACGGGCATGGCATCCTTCCTTTAGTGCTTGAGCTGCCTCCTCGATCATATGAAGCGATCCAGCTTCAAACGACGTCGTCAATAATGCCTGACCAACTGCATAAACTTGGCAGTTTCCGGTTGAAGGGGTGGCAGCTGCCCTAATACCCAATATGTTCTCCACTTGATCAAGTGTTTATGCATTCAAGGGTGACCCCTCGTTTATCTTTGATTCAACATGGTGACTAACCGTACCTTCAAGTTGGTTCACTTCCTCTACAAGAACGGATAATCGTTCCTTATTCTTAGTCTCTCGTATCAACAGATCCGTGTGCTGTTTCTGCTTGGGAATGTTACCGTTTGTCTTGAGAGGCTGGACAACTGACTTAGTATCAGGCAAAGCAGGCCTTCCAGCTGATTGGCTAGTAGTGGACTGGTAGATTAGAGGTTGTGCCCTCTGTTGTGACGTCGACTGCTGGTGTCGAACGACAGCCGAAATTGACCGTCCAGCTGGGATGGACTGGGCGTCAGGTCTTCTGGTCCGGTTGTTTCGTGTTACTACCGTCCATTCTTCTGAAGGCTTGGGACTGCTTGTACCCTGTTTTCGTTCTGACTTCACTTTCTCCTGAGTTCCTGAATTCTGAATATCTCCACTCTCGTCTTTTAGCGTTGACTTGTCATCATTCGTCTCGTGATTGATCACATTTGACGCCTGTTCCACAATCGCTGTATTACCTGAGTCAGAGATGGATTCATCACGTTGCTTTTTCAGCCTCTCCTCCACAGTTGATCGTAATTCTTCTAGCCTTTTAAAAGCTGGAGTGGGAAGCTTGACTTTATTTAGGTCCTCTTCTGTAATTTTGATACAGTTGTCCTTTAACAAATCCCCCAGGGATGCATTACATTTGCGCATTAGGTGGCCAGACTGTGCCACATCTCAAACATTGTTGCTTTCCCCGCATAGTGGGGTGTGTCTACCACCAGTAGTAACCCACACCACGAAATTCTCAAAACTCCTCTCAAAGGTGGTGGCAAAATTCCGAATGGAACGCCAATTCCCACTGTGTGGAAGTGTCCGAAAAAGGACCCCCACTATCCATATCCTCTAATTGAAAATCAACTCCAAGAATATTATGTAGCATCCCATAAGACGAGACAAATCCATAGTCCGCGTGATATTCTTTAAGACGCATGTGTAATGCCCTTGGTAACCGTAGACTGAGCCATTAGGGTTATTCCATGGGTCCTTGTTGGCGGTTGTCCGAGTGTTATGCATATTTTTAATGTGTGATCGAAATGATGAAGTGGTACTTTCTTCCCTTCAAACTTTTTGGCTATTTCTCTGGTGAAAAAATGAAAAAATAAAGAATGATTGCACGCATTATAACTGCTAGTCTTCACTTGTGCGACCATCTTCCATAAGGTGGGTGACCCAGAGTTCCGTGCCGTCGCAGCTGTAGTGATGCTCTCTTGGATGCTTCTGGTGTTGAGAAAGGCCTCCTTAATTGGGCTCTCCCCTTTCAGGTCTAAGATTAAGCTTTCCTCAACCTGGGCTCTGATAGATTGAACCAATCTGACTTGCTCTCCAAACGTCATTATATACTTAATAAATTGGGTAATTGACGTGCAATAATAGACCCTTCCACAAGACCGTTCACAATTTTCCATTCTTCAACCGATCCTTCTCGGCATGTAGTAGGGCCACTTTTACCATAATTCGTTTCACATACCTTCCTTAGTTGTGCTATTTCATCTGGGGCGTAGTCCTTGGTCCGGAATAAGAAAGGTTTTTGGACCACCTGCGGTTGTTCCGATGGCTGTGGCCCGGATACCTTAGATGCCCATCCGGATTGAACTGGAGTGACCATATTTGCACCTTTTATTTTTTCCTGCCCCAATGCCTTCCAAAAAAGAAGTGCTTCAAAGGACTGGGTTGATTTTTGCGCTCCCAATGCCGCACTAATTACTTTATCTTTCCACACAGTCCAGCTTTGTTTATGATGATGACAATTTTTTCAAAAAGGTCGTTCAACCGTTCTACTTCACCATTTTTCAATTTAGGCAGCCGTTTCGCTGTCGGCGATAATCGAGATATGGGTCCTTTTGCTTTGATGAAAATCGCCGCAAATAACTCTTGAGTTATATCTAACCATGCTTAGACCCTAGGTTGCGTGGTCACCGTTTGGTTTAAGCCTGCTTTTAGCGCTGCTGCCATATCATCAGCTGAATGAGCTTGAGCCTTTAATGATATAGGCTTTGTCGCTATGATTTTGGTGGTTGCGACACCTTCCTTTACATTGTCGGTTTGGTTTACGGATTGTTCCTGTATTAAGGATCCATCCGATGTGCCCTCCGTACATGGGGGGTGCGTGTCTTCTCGTTGAGACATGGGGTTGATTAACTTTCCCCTCTTCGGTATCTGAACCGGTTATGCTCGGATCCTGTGCGCTGTAATTCCACTATCACCGTCAAATTGATTGGTAATAAATATTATTCGAGCCGTACCTTTTTCTTATGATGTGGACTATTGCGTGTGTTGATTAAACTTAACGTAAAGGTTCCGCTGCATGTTGTTTTCACGTATAGTGAATCTATCGGAGCTATTACCAGACAAGCTGTCGATGGCGCTCAAATGCACTGCGTGGCGAGCACTAAAGAGAAGAAGAAGAAGTCACCAGTGAAAGTGACCAAGACGTCGCATGAGAATGAAGTAACAGGTAAGGCAACTACGAAAAGGTCATCCGAGACACTATTAAGGAAATTGGCTACGACGACCCAGCCAAGAGGGCCTTGACTACAAACCCGTCAATGGTATTGTGGCTATCGAACAGCAATCGCCTGATATCGCGCAATCTGTAGACTCAGTCACGGAGGAAGATGTCGGCGCCAGTGACCAAGGTATCATGTTTGGATATTCAACAGATGAGACCCCGAGCTGATGCCACTTTCGCATGTGTTGGCCACTAAGCTTGGCGCTAAGACCCAGGTTACTGTTGAATATCAAAAGGAGGACGGTCGCATGGGATTTCCACAGCGTGTCCACACTGTGGTAATTTCCACTCATAATATAATGACGATGTGACCAACGAGCAAATTGCTGCTGACCTAATGAAGCACGTGATTCAAACAGTCATCCCAGAAAAGTACCTGGATGACAAAACGGTGTACCACTTGAACCCTTCCGGACGCTTCGTTATTGATGGTCCTCACGGTGATGCTGGCTTGACTGGTCGTAAAATTATCATCGATACTTATGGTGGATGGGGTGCCCACGGAGGCGGTGCCTTCTCTGGAAAGGATACCACCAAGGTTGATCGTTCGGCTGCCTACGGAGCTCGATGGGTCGCTAAGTCCTTAGTAGCGAAAGGACTTGCTCACCGCATTCTTGTGCAGTTGCAATCGGTGTGCCCTATCCTCTCTCAATCCACGTAGATTTTTACGGAACAGCAAAGGACGGTCTATCTGATGACGATTTGGTGGAAATTATTAGAAAGAATTTCGATTTGCGCCCTGGTATGATCCAGAAGTCGCTGTTGTTGAAGCGTCCTATCATGCAGAAGACTGCTGCATATGGTCACTTCGGCCGTGAGGAAGAAGAATTCATGTGGGAAACAGTGAAGGAACTTCAGGTGTAGTGTCCTGAGCGGGATTCTGCGAGCATTATTGTCTGCTGCATATCGTTCAAGTAGCACTTGACCGCCATTAGCGATTTAAGCTTTCCAGTGATGGATGGTGAGGTGGAATCGGCGCTGTCGTGGCTCATCACTGCATGATTCATTAAAGCGTGCACAGTTGACGACTATTATCAACTGTCCATTCTTTAGGCTGTAGATGATATACGACCCGTTCCGTCATCTCACGTGTTTAGTCGATGGCATTAGGTTGAATACGTCACATAATACTTACACTCAAACCAACTTAGTTGGCCGCGGGATCGAGCCCGGGACCTCCCGCCCCCGAAGTGAGGGGTCCGGTCTAAGTCGATGGCATTAGGTACTTGCTAAAGATGAAATGGAATAGTTTAGTGCGTTGATTCTTGTTGACGTTTTGACATATTTGTCCCATGATCTCTGCCTATCACATTGGCCTTGAATTCCGATCAGTGATCACCGCATCATTTTGCCCCGTCATGTAACCCTTCCCAAAATAGAATTGTTCCCTATTTCAACCAATCTCTATCGCGGTGAAAGGTTGCGGTGAAGAAAGTTAAATAGACTGCATTACCCTACCCGGCGTATCGTAATCACCAGTAAAGATAAAATATATTAATAAATGTCAAGTTGGATCTACTTGATTTGTTGAGATAGAGATAGTTCTCTATTGTAGAAATCATCTCTACCTAGGTATCTCTTTTACCCCCCATCCCGACCATGTTCATTGTTCATTTTGCCATCTCAAGCCCACGTGTCCTCTGCCTTGTATCTAAATGGTTAAGTACGTTCTCACGGGTGTCGGGGGCAACCTTGGTGGCTATGCCGCCGATTTTGCCGTCGAGAACAAGAAAAAGGATGATCTGTTGGTCCTCACCACCACCGACATCTCGAAACTCGCACCGGAACGTGTCACCAAGTGGAAAGCCCACGGTGCGGTCATTGAACACGCCGATTATCTCGATATCGCGAGTTTGAAAAAGGTCTTTGAAGGCGCGGAAGCCATTGCGTTTATTTCAACGTGGCTACTTGGCGAAGGACGTCGTGGGCAGATGAAAAATTGTATCCAAGCTGCTAAAGAAACGGGCGTCAAACGCGTGTGCTACACGTCGTTTGTTGGAGCTGGCTCGGAGCTCCCGAATGACCAATTGCCCTTTTTGCCCCAAGATCATCAGTTTACCGAACACTTGATCTATGCGTCGGGCCTGGAGTATAATATTCAACGGGATTATCTCTATCAAGACAATACGCCACGGTTTTTTGCCCCGTCTTGGAAATTCACGGAAAACCGATGGCTCGCCAATAGCCACGACGTCCCGGGTGCGTATGTGGCGATTGAAGACTGTGGCCACGTGTTTGGGGCGCTCTTGCTGGGAAAACAAGAAAAGAACACGGTTGTGACTGTCACGGGCCCGAAAGCCGTGACAGATCGCGAGATGTTTGAGTGGATGAATTCGATTAGTGGCTACAAGGGCACATTCGTTGATTTATCGGATGACGAGCTCCGTGCGTATTGGCTCGGTCGTGGACTCCCTACTGACGTGTATGGTGATTTCTCAAACCTTCCTATGAAACTTTGTATTGGGGATCTCCTTTGTTGTGGTGAGATGCTCGCAAATGGATCAATGAAGGACGTGACGGACACGGTCGAGCGACTCACGGGTCGTAAACCACGCCCCTATCAAGAAAACCTGCTCCAGTACAAGGACATTTTTCCTACGAACGACTAACTTGTTCAAGAGAGAGAAGAGAGAGAAGAGGGAGAAGAGAGAGAGAAAGATAGAGTTCAGGATAGACCAAACAGTCACATTTCTTCTTCTTCTTCTTCCCGTTTTAAGAAGAAACCAGCGTGCGTTTTTCCTGGTTTCTTTCCCACAGATATATGCTACAACTAACGAGACGCACATTGATAGACAGATTCTCCAGTGTATAGACGACTCATTTTGGCCGTCGATAGGGTCGAATCGGGACACCCGAGAGCGTAAATGCCCACTCGCCCGTATCCGTATCATCTTCCTCTTCTTCTTCTTCTCCTTCCTCTCCTTCTTCAATTACATCTTGTGTAATCTCCAACTTTGGCTCCTGCTGTTCATGTTTCTTGGCCAATACCGGTATTTCCTTCGCTTGTTCTTGTTTTACCCCACGAGAGAGACCTGTGGTCTCTAACTCGAGGGGCGGCTTTTTACCACGACTCGAGCGATATTTGTACGACGAATGGGGCGTCGGAAGGCCTGCTTTCGTAAGACACGCATGGCAAATGTGCATGGGCACGAGGCCCACGGCTGGGAGCTCGACCATTTCTTTCGAGACACAAGCTCTACAACTGACGTGGCCACACGCATGGCAATTGACCCGTTTCGACAAGACTTGAAAGTGTTTTTGACACACGTGACACGCTTTTGCCGCGTGCTTGGGCATCCACTCGGTTTTCATTACAAACGTTCGGGAATCGAGTTGTTTGCGACGAAAATGCGCACACAAGCGCGCGAGGATCAACCCAAAGCGTTCCATAGACCGTCGCGCCGTCAAGCCCGGCGCCCAGCCTCCTAATTCGAGCCCAATCATGTAGACAATTTTTGTGTAGCATGTACTCGGATCTGTACTCACGTGGCGCCGGCCGGAGCGACGGAGAAAAAACCCCGACCGAAACATGACACATCGTTCGAGGTTTTTGGACGCACTCGCGAATTCGGGCCCATCGACGGTATCCCAGAGGCAATACGCAATCGTCGAGCCATCGGGTTGATGAATCAGGTCGGTGGCTACCGCCACACAAACTTCCCGATCCGTCATGAACCCACACCCTTGGTAGCTCGAATAGCGTACGTACATGGAATTCATGGGTCGCTCGCGCGTTGGCCAGCGCAAGACAGAGAGTACCCGGGCTTCCAGGAGATTCTCGGCCAAGACGCGACTATTTCGGGCCATGGATTCAGCATCCGAGACAACAAAGAGTTTCATTATGTCTTCGACCGCAGCAGACGAATGGGTGACGCAACAAAAGCGCGTTTGTCCAGGCTTGACATGCGTTTCGTCCGTATAGAACGAAATGTCGTTCTTTCGCAGCTTGGGTTTCCATTGGACGGGATTTGCCTTTTCCGATAGCATCGAAGCCATGACGTTTTGAACGGATTTGTTCATGTTTGAAATCAATTCGCGACGGCGAGCGGGGGAGAGTTCAATGTAAGAATCGGGGCGTGAAATAGAGTGATCCTTTGTGGGAGATTTGTGCGGGTAGTCAGGAGAAGGTTCTCGTGTGGCTGGATGGAGGGGTACCGGTCTTTTGGGTTTAGAATGTTGCTCTTGCTCTTGCTGCTGCTGCGGATGATGATGATGATTCGAATGACGTCGAAGGTCCGAGTCATGGATTGGTATTTGCTGATGATTCGACACTGAGGACGACGGCGTCTCGGTCATTCGTCGTGCCGGTTGGGACGAGCGATGTTGACGAGGCGGTTCTGACGCTCGACGACATGCGATGACGTTGTGATGAGGCGACGAAGGGGACGATTCGTGGGATCTTCGTCGAGGTTTTGGAGACTGTGACGGGTGAGGAGGATGACTTGGAGACGAGGGCGGCGGAGGAGGAGGATGCTGAGGCAGTCGCGGCGGTTTCAGCGCGTCTTGAGACGTGCGAAGAGGCTGCATTTGGTCCTGTGGCTTGCGACTTTCATAAGGACTGATAGTGTGCATGAAATGAGAAGAAGGAGGAGGCTGAGATTGAGGATGAAGATGAGGATTCGAACGGGCCCGTTGAGGCCGTGGCGGCTGCGACACGAGTTTGGCACTACTACTGACGCCCCATTTCGCGTCGGATCGCGCGACGGGAGGCGCGTTGCGGACGTTGTTCATCTCTAAACAACCAAGTCGCAAAGTGAGCCCGAGCTCTGGCGATTTGAAAGGGATTTTTTTCTTCTTGTGCGAGATCGAGTCGAACTCAACAACGGACGTACGGTAGGAAGCTCTCTTTTGCGGATGTGCCTGATTCCAGATGCACGGGGTTAGACAAGACAATGTGACGGCCGGAAGAAGGAGCACAGAGAGCGCAAGACAGGCGGCGGCGAGCCTATACTAAAGTCAAGTTTGAAGGCAAGGGGGACCAAAACATCTCATTGACTAGGAGACATCCAGTCTTTTAACTGACTAAAAAGTGCTTTCTTTCATGTTCGAGTAAATCGGCATTATGGCATTAATCCTACTTCTCGCTTGCTCAGACGATTAAAACCTCGTTCTTCAAAGTCAGGTGCTACTTAACTGGAACTCGGCTGAAGATCAGATGCGTTACGTTTATGATTTGCCATCCACTGGCAGTTTGCAAGACGTGGGCAACAAACTCTGGCTCTTGGCTTAGCACAGCGTGTGACCCAGCTGGGAACTATTAATACAGACGGTGGGGTCGAAGCCTCCCTCCAGAAGGAAGAATGCTCCCGAACCGCAATGAGAAATAGCAAGATGTATGTAGGTTATCAAAAGATTGAAAAAAAAAACGGGTTCTCTTTATCTCATTCGGACGGCGAAGGATAGAGAGTCAGTCGTACCTGTGGATCTTTTGATGACCATCGTGTTTCATGCTCGATAACAAGACCGACTCTCGCAATACAACGACATACACACACCCACACGCTCGACCTATGAAGCAGGCTTCAACGTTTTACGCCATGTCAATTTCTATGTCTTTCATTGTGATAACAACTTGAGAGTAGCGATGTTTATTCATGCTCAAGTCATTGAATGGAACACCACGTGGAGTAAGTAGGTATGTTGGGCAGCTGAGGATTGCTACATATTTTTCGAAGAGGAGTCGGCGTGGGATCACCGAAGAGAAACTGACTTAAGAGAAACTGACTTTTAGAAGGTGACTGTTACGAAACAATGGTCTTGTATGATTCTAGTTGACGGCTCGACAAGAGAAAACATTCGTTAGATAAGATTCAACAGCGTCCATAAGAACGGTCCACCCTTGAACACATGTCATAGGGGCATTAGTCAATACTTTAATATTACAGACAACAAATAATGTCATTATTTTTTATAAGGTTATAACAATTGCCCGTAAGCAAATTCGGCAACACTTCTATAAATATAAACTGTTTAGAGGAATGTTAGCCCACAGTACATAGGCAACCTGGCAAATTTAATTTGTTCTTGTCGCTCTTAATTTGTTCTATGCTGTACTTGTATATGCTTAGGCTGTGTTCGGGAAAAATGCTATTTTCAAATTCTGTTTGCCTCAAAATCGGGTCTCAAAAGGATCTGCTATTTCGCTCGAAATCGGGTTTCGCTTGTTCGGCAAAGCCGATGTGTCCCAATGTCGAGTCAAATGCGATATTTATAGTCTATCGTAGTAGGGAAGATATAAGAAATAACAGTTTTATGTATGATTTCTTAGAACCTATTTACATCGCCCAGTAGAATAATCTCGCTGCGGTACCATTTTGCTTGTCGCATGAAAGAGATCTTGCAGAAGAATAGGAGGGACCCACATCGCCAAAAAATTGAAGACCTATTCGGCAGCATATCGAAGCTTTGTCCGTCATGCGAGTACAGTGGGTGCCGCATTAAGTGAATCTGTGCAACGTTTGCCGCACAAAGAGGCGTTACAAAGTGTGAAGCAAGATGTGCGGTGGAGGTTTAAGGAACTGGATGCTAACGTGGATGAATTGGCCAAATGATTTCTTGATCTGCAGTTTCAAGCTGGGGATGTTGTGGCTTTATGGCTTCCAAATAATGTTGAAAGCATTGTGACGCAACTGGCAGCAGCCCGTGCAGGCCTCACGCTTAGAGGTGTCACAAGCTGAGGAGCTGGCGTTTATTCTGAAAGACAGTAAGGCCAGTGGTCTTGTATTTGAACCAAAGATGGATGGACGGAATCAAACGGACATTGTGCAGCGTTTGCTCCCAAAACTAGCTACTTGTAAGAGACACGATAGTGATGCTGTTTTTTGACGGAAGTGAAGCAAAGAATTCATTTACCGGTAATGACGTCTATTGTTTGTTAATGGCGTAGTTCGAGAACGGATGGAGGTGTTTCGTCCAAAAAAAAATCGTCATTTGCATAGTGTCATTACTACGAGCTGGGAGCACGTGGAATGGATGATCAACTTGAGTGGAATGATGGTGAATAGTCCGTATGCCATGCGAGCTGTGGACAAAATTCTAATTGATAAGACACCTCTTGCTGTCACATACTCGAGTAAGTGACTGCCAAATTTGGAGTAATTTTCCATTTGTTTATTATTGATTGATGCCTGTAGAGGTGGAAGGTGAGAACCCCAAGAGAGCGCGGTTTTCACGCATGGAGATCTACTGAAGCGTGCGAGGACGCTGGCTAACAGGTTTGCGCTTAATGTTTGAATTGTTGATGCGCTACATGGATGAAATTTTGCCTATGTTTCTATTTATGGCCTCTCTGACACGCGAAGCTTAAAGTTGACTCCGACGGACAAGGTTTTGCTGTTGACAATGAGCGGTTGATGGGCAACATGCTGGTGACCAAATAGCACAATAGGCTGAGATGCTCGCGATTTACACTTCATCCAGGTACGCAATACGGTAAACTTAAGTTCACATGATTTCATTTATACCACGAGAGGTGCAAGGGAAGCTACCTCAAAGTTTGAGGTGAAAGAAAGTGCGAAACTGGCTGAAAAATATAAAGTTAATATACTATCATAGATGAGCT
Source organism: Sclerospora graminicola (assembly GCA_001887855.2). NCBI lineage: Eukaryota > Oomycota > Peronosporomycetes > Peronosporales > Peronosporaceae > Sclerospora > Sclerospora graminicola. The sequence continues at coordinate 13,449 of MIQA02023787.1, forward strand.
TATTGGCGAATCTGCGGTTTAGTTATTGAAGGCAGCTACCCTCGTAAAATACCTGAATGCTGATTGAGTGCTTCTGATTGCCTACGACATAGAATAATTTTTAAATGTTAGTCGCCTCAAATTTCAATGCAACGCTCATATTCATTCGACCTCTGTAGTAAACACCACAATCTTTCGTCTTTGCTTTATTATAATATTCCGCAAAGTTACGTTGTCCTTCCTTGCTTCAGTACGAGCTGTGCTGCATCACTCTTTTTACCTACAGTGACAAAAAGGGCGCCGGACCGCCCCGCCCAACTGTAGTCATGCAAGCGTCATCACTTAACACGAGAGTTATCCTTCTTCATTCTCGTCATGCAAGCGTCGTCACTGAAGACGTCTTGCCTCGCTCGACGTCACACATGCAGCAGCTTTTGGTGTTCTTACCAACAAAACACACGAAGCACTAAATTATGCGGTGTTAAGGGTTGTCCCTCCAACATCGGCATTGTGTTTTAAAATCGCCGAATTCGGCGATTTTCAAAATAGCATTTCTGGCCCAAAATTTGACATGCCGAACACTCCGCGATTTTTGACAAAATAGCATATCGACATTGGGTTAAGAAAAGGTGCAGAAAATCGCAAATTGGGCGTTGCCGAACAGGCCCT